>PVIU01023508.1:0-27303 GCA_004026605.1 Ondatra zibethicus
AATAATGACAGCTTGAATTTTGCATGCAAATGGATGGAAATAGAAAACGCTATCCTGAGTGAGGTAACCCAAACCCAAAAAGACGATTATGGTATGTATTCACTCATTAGTGGACCCTAGCCATAAAACAAAGGACACTAAGCTTATAGCTCACAAGCCCAGAGAAGCCAAATAGCAAGGCAAACCCAAAGAAAATCATCCATTTCTTTAAAGGAGTTTTTCACATCCTCTTTAATGGTCTCTATCACTTTCAAAATGTTACGTTTAAAGTCGATTTCTTCTACTTCTTCTGGATTAGGTTGTTCAAGTCTTCCTGTTGCATATTCGCTGGATTCTGGTGTTATCATGTTGCTTTTCAGGTTGTTGGAGGAATTCTTGCATTGGCGCCTGCCCATCTTTTCCTTTGAATGTGCTCAGGAGAGTCTTGGCGGCTTGGTCCCAATTTTGCTGGGCTATCTGTTCACTTGGGGATTTTTCTTGTTTTGCCCTCTCTTAACTCCCCTCAGTACTGGAGTTGGCTCTCAGATCCACTCCTCCCTGAAGTAAGCTGTGGTGGTGGATCTTAGGACTCACTCCTGATGGATCTACTAGTACTGGATCAGTGCCACTTGCTGGCCAAGGCCCTCACAGACAAAAGGGCAGGCTTGGTAGATGCCCTCAGATGCTCCATGGAACAAAGAAACCCCTGCAGCTTTGCACTCATCACTGTGGCCCCAGAACCTCAGCCCTGAAGCAGGCTGAGTTGGGGTCTCCTAGGACCCCGCAGATGCGAAAGGGTGCTTGGGGGCAAGTTGGAGTGGGATATGTAGAGAAAGCCAGTAGCAGGGGAGAAGCCCCACTGAATGTCCAGAAAGTCTAGGGGATTGGAGGATGCCTGTACTCCCTTCCCGGGGCGTCTGGTTGGGTGGGGACACACTTACCACTCCGGATGGATCTACTGGAACTGGATCAGGGCCACTTGCTGGCCAAGGACCTTGCAGACAAAAAAGCAGCCTGCAAAATATTTTGTATAGGAAAATACATAGTGCAATTCCTTGTAGAATCTATAATGGAAAAAGCATTTCTGTGACCATGACCATTTCTGTGATTATGAGAAAAGAGTTCCTAATGACACAAAACATAAGATTTCTAACATCTGTTTCATCTTAGCTAAGCAAACAAGATTTTCATAGATATGTAAAATGTAGGATGCTCCTTATCCACATATTGATAGCTAAAATATTCTCATTTTCAAAGCTAATAAAATATCTGAGTATGATTTATAGCTTATGTTAAGAATGTTATGTAAAGTTATTTTGACAAAACAATAGTATAATGTAAATGTAAGTATAGTTTTGAACGGAGCATAGTTTCATGAATTAAGTCTAGTTCACACATAAAAATAAACATGTGTATATTTGATGGTCAAGAGAATTCTGGTATCAATATATCTATCACAGTTACTTGGTTAAAATGGAATGACACATTGTATAGAATGGAAGTGGAATAAATTTTCACCATTGATTTCTAATGAGTTTTTCTAGGTTGTTGTCTATCCTATATTTTGTTGTTTTTTACTTTGCATTGTACATGTAAAACTATACCAATATACATTGTTCATATTACAAAACTCAAACTCTGTCATTCAAATTCAGATATGGGAAACCAGACACTACTGTTAACTTGCTTATACATTAGATTTCAGCATCAGTGAAGACATTTAAATTATAGTCAAACAAAATAAGGCCTTAACTCTGGTATTTATATAAAATTTTGAAATTTATATTAAATGATTTAAGTTATTAAATCCCTGTATTTTAGAAATATGTGCAAATGTCTGTGGAGTCAATGCATTGCATTATATAAATAATAACGATCCATAGAACAATTCAAAATATGAACATGTTGATAGAAAAATAATTTTACCTTAGAAATGTCTGAGTAATTTTTAAAAAATGCATGATTTAACTTATGAAATTAGCATCTTTATCTTCAGTCCTTTATAACTGGCATGTTGACTTAATTTAGCTAACACATAAAATGAAATATACATAAAGATTCAATCTCCTATTTTATCTGTTTTTGTTCCTGCTATTAGAGACTGTATAATACTATAAAGATTATAGCAGAGCTTCCTGTGCTGATATGGGAGGTGCAGACTGGTAAGTTTGTGCGTGCCTGGTGGGAAGGTCCCCGAGGGAGCCTGTTGCAGTGGGCCTCTTTGTTCCACACGACCCTGCTCCCTTCCCCCGCAAGTTTGCCCTTTCCTCTGTGGGTCCTTGGACCACCAGGACTCTCTCTTCCTGTGCTGAGATCGGAGGTCCAGACAGATTGGCGGTCCAGATGGGACTTCCTCTTCCTGCACTGAGATCAGCTATCTAGAGGGGTGAGTGTGTGCAAGCCTTCTGGGGAGGTCCCCACCCGCTGAGACTCCCCTGACTGCAATCAAAGGAAGAGATGAGCAGGTGCCAATGCAAGAATTCCTCCAACAACCTGAAAAGCAACATGATAACACCAGAAACCAATGAGTACTCAACAGGAAAACCTGAGCAACCTAACCTAGAAGTAGAAGAAATCGACTTTAAACGTAACATCATGAAAGTGATAGAGACCTTTAAAGAAGAGGTGAAAAACTCCTTTGAAGAAAGGGATGAGAAAACTAACAAAAAGTTAGAAGAAATGAATAAATTCCTAAAAGATACCCTAGAAAACCAGGAAAAAGCAATCAAAGAGGTAATGGAAACAGTTCAAGACTTAAAAACTGAAATGGAGGCAATGAAGAAAACACAATCCGAGGGAAGGCTGGGCATGGAAAATCTGGGTAAACGAGCAGGAACTGCAGAGACAAGTATAACCAACAGAATACAAGAGATTGAAGAAAGAATCTCAGATCCTCAAGATACTATAGAGAAAATAAACTCATTGATCAAAGAAAACAACAAATTCTTAACACAAAATACCCAGGAAATCTGGGACACCATAAAAAGACCAAACATAAGAATAATAGGGGTATAAGAAGGAGAAGAAGCACAGCTCAAAGGCCCAGAAAATATATTCAAAAATTATAGAAGAAAACTTTCCCAACCTAAAGATGGATATGCCTATGACGGTACAAGAAGCATACAGAACACCAAATAGACTGGATCAAAAAAAAAAATCCCCTTGCCATATAATAATCAAAACACAAAACATACAGAATAAAGAAAGAATACTAAGAGCTGCAAAGGAAAAAGGTCAAGTAACGTATAAAGGTAAACCTATCAGAATATATAAACCTATCAGATATATATATATATATATATATATATATATATATATATATCTTCAATATAGTGCTTGAAGTTCTAGCAATAGCTATAAGAGAACATAAGGAGATCAAGCGGATTTGAATTGGAAAGGAAGAAGTCAAACTTTCGTTATTTGCAGATGATATGATAATGTACATAAGTGACCCAAAAACCTCTACCAAAGAACTTCTACAGCTGATAAATACCTTCACCGATGTGGCAGGATACAAGATCAACTCAAAGAAATCAGTAGCCCTCCTATACACAAAGGATAAAGAAACAGAGAGGGAAATCATAGAAACATCACCTTTCATGATAGCCACAAAGCAAGGAAGTGAAAGATCTATTTGACAAGTACTTTAAGGCCTTGAAGAAAAAAATTGAAGAGGATACCAGAAAATGGAAGTATCTCCCATGCTCCTGGAATGGTAGGATCAATATAGTAAAAATGGCAATTCTACCAAAGGCAATCTATAGATTCAATGCAATAACCATCAAAATCCCAACAAAATTCTTCATAGACTTTGAGAGAACAATAACTAACTTTATATGAAAAATAAAAGCTCAAGATAGCCAAAACAATCCTATACAATAAAGGAACTTCCGGAGGCATTACCATCCCTGACTTCAAACTCTATTACAGAGCTACAGTATTGAATACAGCTTGGTATTGGCACAAAATTAGAGATGCTGATCAATGGAATTGAATTGAAGATCTGGATATTAATCCACAAACCTATAAACACCTCATATTTGACAAAGAAGCTAAAATTATACAATGGAAGAATGAAAGCACTTTTAACAAATGGTGCTGGCCTAATTGGATATCAACATGTAGGAGAATGAAAATAGATCCATATCTATCACCATGCACAAAACTCAAGTCCAAATGGATTAAAGACCTCAATATAAATCCGACCACACTGAACCTGATAGAAGACAAAGTGGGAAGTAGCCTGCAATACATGGGCACAGGAGACCACTTACTATGAATAACCCAAGTGGCACAGACAATAACAGTAACAATGAATAAATGGCACCTCCTGAAACCGAGCAGCTTCTGTAAAGCAAAGGACACAGTCATTAAGACAAAAAGGCCTCCTACTGAATGGGAGAAGATCTTCACCAACCCCACATCAGACAAAGGTCTGATCTCCAAAATATATAATGAACTCAAGAAACTAGACATCAAAATTGAAATATACCAATTAAAAAATGGGGTAATGAGCTGAACAGAGATTTCTCAACAGAAGAAGTTAAAATGGCCAAAAGATACTTAAGGTCATGTTCAACTTCCTTAGTGATCAGGGAAATGCAAATCAAAACAACTTTGAGATATCATCTTATACCTATCAGAATGGCTAAAATCAAAAACACCAATGATAGCCTATGGTGTAGAGGATGTGGAATAAGGGGAACACTCATCCATTGCTGGTGGGATTGCAAACTGGTCTAATCACTTTGGAAATCAGTGTAGCAGTTTCTCAGGAAATTGGGAATCAACTTACCTCAGGATCCAGCAATACCACTCTTGGGAATATACCCAAGAGATGCCCAATCATACTACAAAACATTTGTTCATAGCAGCATTATTTATAATAGCCAGAACCTGGAAACAACCTAGATGCCCCCAATGGAAGAATGGATAAAGAAATATATAATGTGTGGAATATATACACATTAGGGTATTACTCAGCGGTAAAATAACAATGACATCTTGAATTTTGCATGCAAATAAATGGAAATAGAAAACACTATCCTTAGTTAGATAACCCAGACCCAAAAAGATGAATATGGTATGTATTCACTCATTAGTGGACTCTAGCCATAAACAAAGGACATTAAGCCTGTAGTTCACAAGCCTAGAGAATACAAACAGCAAGGCAAACCCAAAGAAAAACATATATAGATTCTCCTGGAAATTGGAAACAAACAAGATCATCGGGCAAAAGTTGGGAGCATAGGGGTGCTGGTAGGGATGGGGTGGAGTAGTGGGAAGGGGAGAGGGGGAAGGAGAAGGGAAGGACTGGGGAGAACTTGGGTGAGTGGGAGGTTGGAGATGGTGGTAGGGCGGATATAAGATCAGGGAAGAAGACATCTACATTAAGGGAGCCATTTTAGGGGTGGCAAGAGACTTAGCTCTAGAGGGGATCCCAGGTGTCCACGGGGATGTCTCCAGCTAGGTCCTTGGGCAGCAGAGGAGAGGGGTGACTGAACTAGCCTTGTCTCATAGTCACACTGATGAATATCTTGAATATCACTATAGAAATTTCATCAGATGAATGGAGATAGAAGCAGAGAGCCACATCCACATCAGAGCAGTGGACTGAGCTCCCAAGGTCCAGTTGAAGAGCAGAAGTAGGGAGAAGATGAGCAAGGACAGCGAGGGGTTGCTCCACGCACTGAGACAGTGTGCCTGATCTAATGGGAGATCACCAAATCCAGCTGGACCGGGACTGAATGAGCATATGATCAAACTGAACTCTGTGAATGTGGCTACCAATGGGGGCAGACTGAGAAGCCATCGATAATGGCACTGGGACCTTTCTCTTCTGCATGTATTGGCTTTTTGGGTTCCTAGTCTATTTGGATGCACACCTTCCTAGCCCAGGATGGAGTGGGGAGGACCTTGTAATTCCACTAGGGCAGGGTACCCTGCCCTCTCTTAAGGATGGATGGGGAGAGAGGAGGGTTAGTTGGGGAGCAGGAGGGGAATAGGAGGAAGGGAATAAGTGTAAATTTTCGAATGGAAAAATTAAAAAAAGGTGAAAAAAAAAGAAAAAAATATTTTGCAATCCAACGTGACAAAATAACATATAACTTTCTTCCACTTTACTACTTATTCTTCCATTTATGATTAATAACTGCCTAATTTTCATATACAAATATTTTTCATTTCTGTTCACTTATTATTGCAAGCTTATGTACATGCAACTATCGATTTATCACTATTCTGTCTATTATCTGTCTGTCTGTCTGTCTATCTATCGTGTACCTAACCCATCTATCTTTAAGTTAGTTATCACTCTATCTATCATCTATTTGCACTTATCTGTAATCTATTTATGGGAACGCATGTATATTTTTAAAATAAATCCTTCCCTCATGCAACATTATGATTCGAGTTTTCCCTGCTTCTACTTTTACCAGATCTTCTCCACCTTTCGGATTCATTCCCTTTTTGTGTCTCATCAGAAAAGATCAGGAACCCAGAGAGGAGGAGACAACAATCCAACATGACAAAGTAACATATAAGTTTCATAATGAAATTGACATGTCAACACAATAGGCGAGGAAGAGTTTCAAGTGTAGGCAAAAGAGGCAGAGACCCACCACTCATTCTCACAGTTAGGAGTCACACAACTAAGCTAAAAAATATAAAATGTATGGAGCAGACTTGCTGTGGGCCCATGTAGGCCCTGGGCTTGCTATTTCAGTCTCTATGAGCTCATATTAATTTTGCTTGATTGATTCAGATTGTCCTTGTTCTCCTGATGTCCTGTATCCCCTTGGGTTTTACACTTTTTCTGGTTTCTCTTCTGTGGGATTGCCTGAGCTCTGAGTGTAAGGATATGATGGAGACCTCCAATTTAGAATCTCTCCTCACATAATGTCTGATTTTGTGTCTCTGAATCTGTTCCCATTTGTTGGTGGAGGAAGTTTGTCTGATGATGACTGGATAAAATTCTGATCTACAGACATATATAATTTTAAAATACTAAATTTTCTCATGTATGTTTTTCTGATTTTCAATCAATTATGACTTCTCTATAAACATGCTCCTAAGTCATCACCCTATTGCTATTCTTACTAATGAGGCCTATTCACTTACCAAGCAAAGCAGTCATTCTTACAATGTCAAACAAAAGTTGCCTGAATTGCAGGATATAATAACTCAATGAAAGAATTAACTGTGCCAATATGTCACTCAGTGTTTGGCTAACAGTTCATCAGATTGTCTCACATTCCACCCATGTCTTTTTTTCATGTGAAAATGTGGTAGACTCTTTTCACTCTATGAACCATCTGCCACTCTGATACTCTAATTTTTTGCCTTTATTATCAGCCTAAGGATTAAATTTAAACTCATATGCATACTATATCTTTGTTTTATTACTGAATTAAACCATCAGTATTCTCAAAACTATTTTGTTGCACTCTTTCATATGTGCTTTCATTTGCATCTCTTATAAATCTGCTATAGCATTTCTAAGTTTAATATCTTTATAATGGATTCTTTTACTATTGATAACAAAAGTTTTTTCAAGATAATATTGTCATCTGAATAGAAGATTTTGGTATCATATTCTTTAAAGTAACTCATATATTGTTTTATATTTATATCTTTATAAAATAGCAATATAATACATAAATCTGATGTTTAAAACTACATATATTAGTCATGGTTAGTTCACCATTTCCAAAGAAAATGCTGAGTATAATAGGTATTTGGTGAGTTTTGTTACATTTAGCTTCCAATATATGTTTACATTCTTTTACTTCAGTGGCAAGCTGGATTTTTCCATGTGGAGTATAACCTGTTCTGAAGAGTTCTTTTGGAGTACAGAGCTTCTATTTATTTGAGATTTGTTAAAGTTCTCAGAGCCAATACAAGGAAAAATTTGCTGTGCTTGTGATTTTTAAATCAAAAACTGCTGGCATTGAAAAATGGAGAACAAACCCTTTCATCCTGGCAAGCACGTAACAGCACTGCACTATTAACAGAAAATCATTTGGAGGCAAACATCCTTCTAAGGTGTGATCTGCTTCCTAAGATAATGTTAAAAAAATACAGGTACATTTTCGAGAAATAAACAAGATGTGAACTTATTTTCCTAAAATACCGTTACTTCTGTAAGAAGTACTACCAAATACATGGAAGCAGAAAAGATTTGCTCGATAGAGTTAGATACATTGCTGTAATAACTGATTATTCCTTGAATTTAAAACCATTAAAATTATTTTTAGGTATGATTTCTTCTATGATATTGTATGTTTTATTCCATGTCCTTAAATACTAAGCAACATGGTGCTATCTACTTAGAATAAAAAAAATCATCTTACTTTTTCAGTAAAATAATAATAATAATATTAAAAATGTCATCAAGAGTCTTAACAGGCTTGTGTGCATGAGTTTGTGTGAATTTAGACACCAGTATCTGTACTCTGCCAGCACATTCTGTGCCCTGTATTCAGACTAGTCACACGACAGCAACCAAGTGGAAATGACAGTGACTGACAATTATGGGAGAAATAAAATGGCTTCCAGAAGTTCACAGAGACCTGTGGACCTCAATCAACTGAACTACAAATCCATTAAATGACTTAATTTTGTGAATCCAACTGTGAGAAGTATTTATCACTACGCTGACAAGAACCATAGATAATAAATGCAACCAGTAATACGAGTTACTAAGTGGGCAAGTGTTGAATGATGTTGTTTGCAGACGGAAACAAAGAAGTGGCATACTGTGTCTGAAAGTCGGGATACAAATAACTAAGGTAAGTGGATAATAATTACTCATGACACCAGCTTCAACAGCTATCAAAATTAAAGACTATTTTTCACTACTTTCAAATATTGTAATTAGTGTATTGTGGAAAAGCAAGAACAAAAAGTGTTGACCATTTGAAATCAATATCTGAATAAAAGTAATCATGGCTAGGTTTGAAACAGACCTGCCCAAATTCTGCTCACTTAGTTAGAAATAATTTTATCCATCAGATACATCATAGAAGTGCAAAAATATTATGACTTGTATCTAAAGTTTAAAGTTGATTATTTTCCTTTCTTTCTTCAAATGCTACATATGAAATAGATTTGCAAAACTTTAAAAAAAAACATTTTAAAAATTATAACAAAACGTAAAAGAGTTTATTCATTCATCTGCCAAATAAGGTACATTTGTTGAAATGTTTTTCTTTTGTTTTGTTTTTTAAGACAAGATTTCTCTGTAGATTTGGTATGAAATGTTTTTTTTTAAAGTAAGGAATTTGTGAATCATGACTCAAAAATATATTGAAATATTCAGAGTAATAAATTACTAGGAAAAGCAAAGATGAAAACACATTCATTGAACAGAATAAGAGAAAATTAGTCAGGACAGCTAAAACTTTTACTGTGTTTTTGTTCACATGTTCATTCAACTGTAAATAATTATAGACAGATGAACATTTTGCTGAGTTTTCAACAGTAATTCTTCATTAATAATTTCATATGATAGATGAAACTTTATTTGGGTCAATTTATTTGACAATTTTCCCAATGCACCTGTTCTAGAATTTTGGCAATTATCATCAATTTTTTTACCTCATATTCTGTAAGAGTTATAGTTTACTTTGCATTTTAATTACTGTTTGAGAAATAAAATAAACACACTGTGGCTAATAAATGCATTTTTATACTGAGAAGTAAAACATGATGAGTAATTATTATAAAATTCTTTCAATAAATTAGAGCAACTAAAAAGATTAGGGAAAAATTGATTGGTGTAAAGATTTAGAGAAAGTCTAAAATAAGCATCTAATTATAATCCTTAACTTTAACTGGAGGACAATGGGGAAATGTGAATGATAGCATACAAATATGTAATTAAATACATAAAGTATATAACTTTGAACTTGTAAAAGTAATAGTCCATAAGTAAATATTTACTTAACTTATAGTTTCAAATACTGAACAAAATATTCAGCTTCACATTTATGTAATATATGTAATGAATACATATATACATGTTTTATATATATATACACATGTGCATATATGTTAACATATATATGTTAACAATTTGTGCTATATTATAAAACATTTTAACAACATTTTTTCCTATGTTAGGAATAAAACTACAAAGCCCTGCCTGTTTTCCACAGGTCTCATAATTGATCATTTTCTTAACTTTTCAGTTGCCTTTTGTAAAAGATAGATTATCATCTGACTTACAAAAGAAAATGACTGACATTTGAGAACAATAAGTTAACATTCAATTAATATTTACATTCAAATTTTCTATATACTTTTAAAATGTTGAAATACTTGATAGGGAGACACTATATCTATTTTTGGACCTGTAAAAATAGAAGCCTAAAGGCAACACTTTTATTTTCTAAAGTAAAATTATGACTCTGAAATATTCAGTAAACCATCTTTACTGTTAATATCTGTATGTTGTATTTTTGTCTATATTATATCTTAATATTATTATCATCATGTTAACACAGACATACAAATAACATTCTAAACCACAGTATAATGCTTTTATATCAATGAAATTTGTCCTTGGAAAACTAAGTCTTTTTCTGTTTCCCATAATCAGTTTAAGGGTCCATTGTTGGTAGAGGACACTTGGCCATTCCCTGTCACTCAAACCAAAAAATAATTACACAGAAACTGTATTAATTACAACACTGGTTGTTCAATAGCTTAAGTGTCCTTCTAGCTAGCTCCCATATCTCAAATTAACTCATTTCTATTATTTTATATTTAACCACAAGGATTGTGGTTTACTGGTACCAGCATGGGGATCGTTCTCCTTGGTTGGCTCCATGTAGTCTTCCTTACTCTGCCTTCTTTCCTCATCTATCTGCTTGGAATCTCTACTTTGCCCTATTTTGACCAGCCTGTAGGTCCAAAGCAGCCTTCTTAATAATCAGTGTATTCACAACATACAGGGGAATCCAACATCACCTCCCCTTTTCTAATAAAAGGAAGGTTTTAAATTTAACATAATAAAATTATATATGGTAAAATAGGTATCTAAAAGAATTACAGTTACAATATTTAGATCTATTTTATCTTTTCTCAAAACTAAGGAAAACTATAATTATCACTATCTATTCTTCATCTCCCTCAAAGACTCCAGAAGGATATATTACCTAAGTAAACTGGAAGTTCATTTTAAGCAACTACCAAACCTCTAGAATTGACAGAGACATCTTGCTGCCCAGACAGTTACACAAAGTTCTTCTGTAACATTAGGGCACCCATCTTCAACCTATAGACCCACAGTATCCAGCAGACTTTTCCATGAATCAGGAAATTTCAAATATATTTCCACATATATTGGTACTTTGGCAGTCAATTTCTTCTGTGACATGCATAATGTCTGGCAGATTCTTTAATGAAGCAGGAAACCTGAGGGATCATCTCACCTTTATACAAGTTCAGCAGTCATTTTTCTGTGGGTCCTGCATGTCCAGTTCACACAGCATAACATCAAGCAGTCCAGGCAAGAGCAGTTTTTTTTTTTTTGCCCAAAAGACTAAAAACATCTATGAGGCAACTCTTAAATGCCCATCATCTTCTTAAAGTAGATTGGTGCTGCCAGGACCAGATGTGTCTCATTATCATGAAAAGTCCTAAGTTTTTATAACATTTTAAATACCATATTCTTTCAGTCTTTGAAAGATTTGAAGAATAGCTTTTCATCTGAACTATCTCTGTACATCTAGAAAACCTAGCTAACATGACTACAAGCTTGATTATTATAGAGTTATTAACCTGTATTTCTTAATTATATATTACAATTTTAAATGAGCTGCACAAACACAATACCTTTATCAAGAGCAG
This sequence comes from Ondatra zibethicus, assembly GCA_004026605.1. NCBI lineage: Eukaryota > Metazoa > Chordata > Mammalia > Rodentia > Cricetidae > Ondatra > Ondatra zibethicus. The sequence goes on from PVIU01023508.1 coordinate 11,833, forward strand.
AAATATACATATAACAAAATTGACTTTAAATTTGTACCAATAAACCAAGATCCATACCCATGCAAATCTCTATTGCATATCCCACTTTAAATATAAAGAATCATTTATAAATGATTTGGACATAGTTCTCTCCAAACTACTTCCTGATTTTTATTGGGTGAAGTAATTTCGGGGGTGTTCACAGCAACATTTTGAAGGGTTTTCACTTCATCAAACCACATAAGTCTTGAAGGAATCCACAGGATCTTATCTTCTGTGGAAACAAATGAAGAACAACTTTTCCAAAGCAAAATATCCTTAGACTCAATTTTGGAGTCAAGATACCTTTAAAGTATATATGTTGGTTTAGCTTATCAGCCTGTATAATGAAATGACTCTTTGTATTTAGATCCTCCACAGTCAAAAAATTCAAAGAAAACACAGCAATATTCATAATTAAGACTCTCTGTATATAGTTCATCTTTACATGACTTATTTTTTTACTTCTTTAATCTATTACTGTTTGTATTATGTCACTTTAAAGATTTTACTTTTTTTATAGCTGTCTAACTCTTTTTCTTCTGTCTCCCAAGCCACACATATTTTCTAAACATACTGTGTCTCTTTTAGAATTTTTTTCATCTGAATCTGTCTTTATTGCCTATCTGTAAACCTTTTCTGACCAGAACCACTTCTTAAAATGCTAAGCAGCATGGCTAGGACTAAGGCTGCTTTGGCATGTCAGAGGCATTTTCACCACCCCACAAGCCATGCACACCACCATAGCTCTAGGTATGAAGCAGGTCTATGTCATCTTACTAAGTTCTGGGAGAAAGAAGGAGGATTCAGAGAGAAGCTATGTAGCCTCTCCAGAGACAGATGCTGCAAGGAACCTTTCCAATAAGCCACCGTCATGTGGTGATATAGAAAATGGTTAAATTAAGATGTAAGAGTTAGCCAATAAGGAACTAGAGCTAATAGACTAAACAGTGATTTAATTAATACAGATTCTGTGTGGTTATTTTGGGGCTGAGCATCTAGAAACAAACAAGCAGCCTCCTACAACAGCTAAACAGATTTTAACATACTGCTCACAAAACCCATTTAATGGCTTGGCCTCCTAAGGAGCCAGAATTCATACAGCCCAAACCAGGAAGCTGCCCTTTCTTCTGCTAGTCAGTAAGTATTTTCTTTTCTTTTCTTGTTTTTTTTTTTTTTTCATTTAAACACTGCCTGGCCCATTGGTTCTAACCTCTTATGGCTATCTCTTACATCTTGATTCAACCCTTATCTAATAATCTGTATGTCACCATGAGGTTGTGGCTTACCGGGAAAAATTCTAACCAGTGTCAGTCTCAGGCAGGAGCTTCATGGTGTCTGCCACACTGCCCTTCTTCACAGCATTCAGTTCGGTCTACTCCACCTATCTATGTGCTGCCCTATCAAAAGGCCAAAGCAGTTTCTTTATTCAACCAATGAAAGCAACACATTGACAGAAGAACCACTTACACCATTTACCCTTTTTCTGTTTAAACAAAAAAAAAGGCTTTAACTTTAACATAGTAAAATTATATATAACAAAACAGTTATCAAGCAAGAATTACAGTTACAATATTTAGATCTATTTTATATTTTATCATAACAATGTAAAACTATAACTATCTATCTATTCTTTAACTCCATTAAAGACTCCAGAAGGATATAATATTACCTAAGTAAACAGGAAGTACATTGTAAGCAGCTTCCAAAACTCTAGAAATGACAGAGACATCTCACTGCCTGGACAGTCACCCAAAGTTATTTTGTACCATTGGGGCATTTTCTTAAAGGAGCTGCAACATCTCTGCTTGCTGCTGCAAGCAAACAGAGTCCATCTTAAAAAAATATGATTACCAAGAAACTACACTTGGCTCCCATTTATGTGGGTCTCCAATCCCTCTTTTTCTTAAATCTTTTTAAGGTCTTATGTGTATTCATGCCCCCAAATGTGGGCATCATTCTATTGGCAGAGGCTGCTTGTCCCTTTCCAGCCTCCCAGACTCAAAATAATCTCACAGAAACTGTATTAATTACAAAACTGTTTGGCCAATAGCATGGGTGTAATTTAAGTTAGCTTGTATATCTTAAATTAATCCATTTCTATTATTTATATTTGATCACTAGGCTCATGGTTTACTAATATCTGTGCATGGACATCTTTCTCTTCCAGCGGTGGTGTAGGAGGTTCTTCTGTATTTGTGTTGCTTTCATTGGTTGAATAAAGAAACTGCCTTAGCCTGTTGACAGGGTGGAACTTAGATAGGTGGGGAAAAGAGAACTGAATGCTGGGAGAAAGAAGGCAGGCAGAGAGAGCCGCCATGGAGTCGCCAGAGTCAGACATGCTGAATCTTTCCCAGTAAGACACGACTTTGTGGTGAACACAGATTAATAGAAATGGTTTAGATCAGGATGTGAGAGTTGGCCAAGAAGAGGCTATATATAATGGGCCAGGCAGTAATTTAATTAATACAATTTCTGTGTGGTTATTTTAGTTATAAGTTAGCCAGGTGGCAGGATGCAGCCTGCTTGCCTCCTAGTACAAGAGGTTACATGGCATCTACCTAACTCTTCCTTCTTTTCTCCTCTATCTGCTTGGAATTTCCACTGTTTTATTCTGCCCTGGTGATAGGCCCAAAGTAGTTTATTTATGAACCAATTGTATTCACCGCATACAGAGGGGAATCCCACATCAGTCAATGCTTAGCATCATGAAATAAGTCATTATCTTATAGAAAATCTCATGTATTATCAAAGTTTATATACTTAACTTTTATACATTTAAATTATTAATTTAAGGAATACGTGCTACTCTATATATCCAAGCTTCTTGCTTTCACTTAATCTGATCAATTGATATGTATGTGTGTGCATTTTAAATATATTTCATAAATTCTTATGTTAAACAATAACAAAATCAAATAATGTAAAGTAATTAGTAATAAAAATAAGATTAGTTTTATTTAAAAATCCATTAAAATCATACTTTTCTTGTTTCTACTTTCCTGAAAATTGGAGTTAAACAGGAAAACCCTGGATGATAAAATGAACTCCTAACTTAGGTGAAGTATGTAACTGTCATCATTGACATTATTTTCACATTGTGGTTTCCTGAGAAAAATCATAGTTAATAATGTATAAATTTTTGACTGGAATCAGGGTATTATTTTTGTCTCAGAAACCTTTATCTAATGAAACAATCCAAGCTTCCCTTTAAAAGATTTATGCATTACCACATGATTTTGTTGGTTCTAATTAGGCTTCAGAGCTTCTCTGTAATTTACAGAAGTGCTAGAGAACTTTATCACTCTCCCAAGAGAAGTAGAGTGTTTCTTAGAATAAACTTGTTAATAAGTAATACTTTTCAAGTCAAATTTCATGAGTCTGTGCTGTAGCTATGCAGTGTTTTAGGGTTCCTAACTCTATATTTTTCTCAGTTTACAGTTTGCTTCTAGAATTAAACACTAAAATGTTTTACTGGAGGTTAATATATTTTTTCTGATCTTTATATTGGAATCAGCCTTATTTTTTTCATAAGATATGACAACACCCTAATAGTCTGTTATGCTATTAAAATTGTATTTAATAGTTATGAAAAGAAAAACATAGCAAAATTTAAGATCACAGAACATTTTGGGAATATTTCACATTAGTATGTATAGCATATTAGAAATATCTCTGCTTTTCTAAGCCAAGAACTAATCAAACCTTAATTTCCATAAATGATTTAATTGATTATAATCATGAAAAGCTGTTAATTTGAAATGTACTTATTTTCTGAATCTGTGAGATTCTTTTAGTGCAAAATAATTAATATTATATTCAGCTTTTCATAAACAGGGGAACTTTTCCATTATCAAAACAATTTTATAAAGTAATTTTTGATGAGATGTATGGAACTTTGAAATAATGAAATCATTACTACCCAGTGACTTGAGAATATTTTAAAACTAACTCCAGGTACTCCTTACTTACTCAAATCCATGTTTGGTTTTTGTTATATCAAAAAAAGCAAAAAAAAAATCTACCTCAAATTGACAAACAAAATAGTACACAAAATATTTGAGTCTGTTTTCTGTTACCTAACTATTCCTGAACATGAAGTCAGACCCACAGATTTGTTGATATTCCAACTGCCACTCAACTGGAAAAAAAAACATTTTCCCTTTCCCAGAAACAGTGAATTGCAAACAACTTCATGGCTAGGTGTTAGCACTTCCCCTTCTATGTGCTGGGATTTTGTCTGGATTATACTTGTACAGAACTGGTGTGTTTTTGCATTGCTTTTGAGAATCCATGTGTCCATCATATGGATTTTTGCATCTAGAAGACACTCCTTTCTTGGAATCATCCACCACTTCAGTTCACACAGTCCTTCTGTCTTCTTACACACAGACAGCTGTGAGTTAAAAGGAGATATGGGGAAAAGACATACTATTTAGTGCTGAGTGCTCCAAGGTCTCTCATTCTTTGTGCAATTGACACTTGTAAGTCTCTGGGTTAATTAACACCTATGACAAGGGAAATCTCCTCTTTTGAGTATTGAGAAAGAGTCAGATCTATGGTTATGACTATATTCAACTAGGATTAATTTTGTTACTATTTTCCTTTAGGAGAATAATAGTAGTAAGTTTACACCCAGGGCCATGACCTATCTAGTTTCAAGGTTTTTCCAATTTAACAATGTTAACCAAATATTCCATCTCATGGAATGGACACTGAGTCCAACTTTAAATGGTGATTGGTTATTCTCTTAACATTTGTGCCTCTATTAAAATAGTATATATTGCAATCAGGTTGCTACTATAGCTTACATTGTTTAAAACTAAGTGAGATCAATGTTTATTTTGTTCCTCTTATAGTGGATATAGCACTTACCAGTAAGCAGTACGGGTAAAATTTGTGGTGTCTTTATCAATAGGTTGTTACCGACTATTGTAGAAGGTTACCAGTAGCATTGGAAATCACCTGTTATGTTTGTGGTGGGTCTATGTGACCATTTGGTCAGTGACTCAAAAGGATATAAATGTTTATGAGGTTTTATTTTGTCATACAAGATGTCTAATTGGAGCAGTGAGTGTATGAAAACTTGTACTGGCACTGCGATTTTATTTTAATAAATAAAGCTTCCGTGGGTATTGGGAATGTAAAAGAGCCACACTAGTCAGCCTTAAATAAGGCAGTAGTAACTCACACCTTTAATCCCAGTAGCCACGTTAGTTGCCATAGGACCCAGGCGGTACATGGCTTTAATCCTACTGGTGCACCACTTCAGTGCCAGCCTTAGAGAGGATTATAACAGGGGAACCAGGCTATTACAAATAATTCTGCTATGAACATAGTTGAAAAAATGCCTTTGTAGTACGATTGAGCATCTTTTGTGTATATGCAAGAGTGGTACTGCTGAATCCTGAGGTAGGTTGATTCTCAATTCTCTGACAAACTGCCACACTGATTTCCAAAGTTGTTTTATAACTTTGCATTCCCACCAGCAATGGATGAGTGCTCTCCTTACTCCACATCATCTCCAGCATAAGCTATCATTAGTGTTTTTTATCTTTTTTATTAACTTTAAACATTACGTTACTTTATTTTTTCTAATAATTTTTTATTAGTTTATAATATAAATAATACTATTCAAAATTTCCACCTCCTCCCACTTCCCTCCTGCTCCCCCACTCAACCTTCCCCCTCCTCCAATCCTAAGAGAGGGCAGGGTACCCTGCCCTGTGGGAAGTCCAAGGCCCTCCCACCTCCATCCAGGCTTACGAAGGTATGCCTCCAAATAGAATAGGATCCCAAAAAGCCAGTACATGCAGTAGAAACAAATCATAGTGCCATTATTGTTGGCTTCTCAGTCTGCCTAAATTGTGAGCCACATTCACAAGGTCCAGTTTGATCCCATGCCTATTCATTCCCAGTCCAGCTGGATTTGGTGAGCTCCCATTAGCTCAGGCACACTGTCTCAGTGGGTGGACCAACCCCTCCTGGTCCAGATTTCTTGCTGATATTCTTCCTTCTTCTGCTCTTCAACTGGACATTGGGAGCTGAGTCCAGTGCTCCCATGTGGGTCTCTGTCTCTTTCTCTATCTGTCACCGGACAAAGGTTCTATGGTGATAGTCAAGATAGTCATCTGTAGGATGACTACAGGACAAGGCCAGTTCAGGCACACTCTGCTGCCCAAGGTCCTAGCTGGGGACAACCCTGTAGACACCTGGGATTCCTCTAGAACCAAGTCTCTTGCCAACCCTAAAATGGCTCCCTTAATTAAGATATCTTCTTCCCTGTTCCCATATCCATCCTTCCTCCATCTCAACCATCCCACGTCTCCAATCTCTCCCCAACCCTCTCCTTCTCCCTTCTCTCTCTCCCTCTTCCCTTCCCTCCACCTCACACCCACCACCATGTTCCCAACTTTTGCCTGGTGATCTTGTCTGCTTCCAATTTCCAGTAGGTTCTATATATGTTTTTCTTTGGGTTCACCCTATTACTTAGTTTCGCTAAGATCATGAACTATAGGCTAAATGTCTTTTGTTTATGGATAGAATCCACTAATGAGTGAGTACATACCATATTATTAAAATAGATCCATAGCATTATTTGTAATAGCCAGAACCTAGAAACAATATAGATGCCCCTCAATGGAAGAATAGACAAAGAAAGTGTGGCACATCTATACTTCAGAGTACAACTCAGTGGTAAAACATTGACATCTTGAATTTTGGATGTAAATGGATAGAAATAGAAAACACTATCCTGAGTGAGATAACCCAGACCCGAAATATGAATATGGTATGTACTCACTCATAAGTGGATACTAGCTATAAACAAAGGATATTGAGCCTATATTTCATAATCCTAGAGAAGCTAATTAATAAGGTGAACCCAAAGGAAAACATATATGTAGATCCACCTGGAAATAGGAAACAGACAAGATCACCTGACAAAATTGGTATCACTGAGGTGGGGGAAGAAGAGAGGATACAAGGGGAAGAGGAGGGGAGAAAGGGAGGGGTGAGGAGAACTTGAGGGAATGGGATGGTTGAGATGAATGAGGGACAGAGATGAGAACAAGAAAAGAGATATCTTGATTGAGGAAGCTACTATGGGGTTAATGGAAACCTGGCTTTAGAGAAATTCTCAGGAATCCACAAGGATGAACCCAACTAAGATCCTGAGCAATAGATGAGAGGGGGCCCGATCTTGACTTGCCCTGTAGTCAGACTGATAGGTATCTTAAATATCACCTCTGAGGCTCCAAAACATCTTTCTGCAACTCCTGCAGTCCTGCAGTTTGCCTCTAGCCCCTCATGCATGCAGCTCCCATGCTGCTATGGAAACCTACCCTGACTCCTGATACTCATGTACACCTGTCGCATGGCTTCCCTGTCCTGCATCTTTTTAACAAAATTCTTTTTATTTTGTAATATGTAACCACTCCTAAGACAATTGCAGATAATATCCCCAACCAAAAATTTAATACCTTTTCATTTCTAGTATGGATCTAATTCTAGGAGAGGTATGTGACCTTCCTGAGATTTATACTTTCTTAGCCATAGTACCATCAGTTTGATCATTCATATTTTATCTTTAAAGAAATGGTTTAATAACAGAATCAAGAATGAGAAACTTTTAGAAATGATACAGACTTACAGACTAGCAATGAGAAGTTGGCTGAAAGGATTCCTACTATTGAAAATGATAACTAAAATTTCACAGGAAAATTTCAACCCATGTCAATGGGTTATAAAATCTTACAAAATGGAATATATATCTTTATTCATGTATTTATCAGAGATTGTTGTGTTATCATGTCTACAGAAAAAAATGAGGCTAATAAGTTGCAACTTCCAGAATCTTCTCTATACAATTCAAGGACAATTACATGGTTAAAATTTACTCTTTTCACAATCTTTGACCTGTATCCACTGTTACAGTTCCACTGTGAGGTATGGAAAGCATATGATTAAATTGTTCTGACTCTACAATACTTTCTTCCCCCATAGTCACAATAGATGTAGTGACTGTTTCACAGTGTTCTAAACCCTAGCAAACTCTCTCCATTAACTCTAATGTCAAAATATTCCTGTCAAAATATATCCAAGTACAGTGTTAGATATGTAATGTGCCCATGCCTCTTAATTTTGCTAGACAGTAGAATTTCTTATGTATGTATACTTTTACATAAAAAGTATCAATGAATATAAATTATCAGAATGAACCAATAAATCATCTTACATTGGACTATGTGGATAATGAATAATACTACCTACTGACAGATTAGTACATGGTAAGTAATTACATAGATAGTTTCAAAATACTCAGTACTTTTAAAGACAATATGGCTGGGATTAATAGGAAATGAATAAATTATTTTGAGGCAAATTTAGAATTTCAATATAAATCCACAAATCAGGACAACTATGGTGAAATTACTACTGTTAATTCTAGTAATAGATGAAACAATAAATCTAATTTGAAATATAAAAATGATCAAATTTTGAGATCTAGAATATTTTTTGTTTTAACCTCTTAATGTCATTGAATAGAAGTCAATGAATAATGAGTAGCAGAAATGTCATTTTATTGTACATGAGCTTAACAATAATGAACCTCATTTTCCTCATTGTTTGTCCTATTTTCTTCTTAAGGAACTTGTATAACAATCTTTCCTCTGTCATTTGAGCAAATTTACTATTTTGATTGATGCTCTGGGACAACAGTTTTGTATTGGTTTAATAAATCACTGATTGGCCAGTATCCAGGCAGGAAGTATAGGCAGGGAAACCAGAACAGGAGAATTCTGGGAAGAGAAAAGACTTAGTTTGCAGTTGTCATCCAGATACAGAGGAAGCAAGATGAGACTGCTTCACTAATAAAAGGTACTAAGACATGTGGCTAACACAGACAAGAATTATGGGCTAATATAAGTTATAAGAATTAATAAGAAGCCTGAGCTAAAAAACCAACCGGTTTATAATTAATGTAGACCTCTGCGTGCTTCTTTGGTATTTAACAGCTGCAGGAAGGACAGAAATCTCTGTCAACAAAATGGCGCCAATGTGGACTACTGAATCCACTTAAAACCTGAGAGAATTTGGAAAGGAATTCCAGACACAAAAAGTACTTGGTTTTTGATAGCAGCATTTTCTCAGGTGAGCTCTGTTTGGTAGAGGTAAGCATGTCTCATTTAAGAGAGAATATCTGGCTCAACTTTAGCTGCAAAGACCATGCAGCTCTTTTAAGTAAAGGCAGGGCAACCAGAACAGGAGAATTCTGGGAAGAGGAAAGACTCCTTTTCAGTCATCATCCAGACACAAAAGAAGCAAGATGAGCCTACCTCACTGATAAAAAATACCAAGTCTTGTGGCTAACACAGACAAGAATTATGGGCTAATAAACCTTATAAGAGTCAGTAAGAAATCTGAACTAATAGGCCAACCAGTTTATAATTAATATAGACCTCTGTGAGTTTCTTTAACACTGATCAGCTGTGTGACTGAATGGAACAAATATCTCTGTCAACAAATTGACTCAAAAAGCAATTAATAGACACTTTTGTCAATTTTTTTGTGATGACCAACTTATCAATATTTAATATCACATGGAAATAAGAGACTGAATGTGTCTATGAAACTGTATTTGACTACTTGAGATTTGAAGTCAGCTACAACATTCTGTATTGATGAACTGGACAGAATAGAAAGGAGAAAAAATGCTCAGTATCATTCGCTAGTGGGATGAAAGACTTCTTTCTACTCTTATTTTTCCTGACAGAATTCATTGTATTCTCTGAGACTGTGAAACAAAAGGTCCTTAACCTGCTTTTTCAGGATTTTGTCACAACAAAGAAACAAATAGTCAAGACACTTGTTTGAGGTTTATTTTTCTTATCAAAATGTAATTGTTTGCAAATATTTGTGCTTCATTTTCTGAGAAGAGTACACAGAAAAATGAGCAAAATAAATAATACAGTTAGAAACTTACTAAAATCCTAACAAAAATAACTCCCATTAACTGTGTTAAATGAAAATTTGTAAGTTATTGAAGTCATTTACACATATGTATATATATAAATATATATAAAACATATTTAGTAGTAAAAGATGAAAAATTATTAAATGTTTTCATATTTTAAAACAACAATTAGTATAAATAATCACAGTTTTATATAAACTAAAACATGTTTAATTGCACAAATTGATGGTTAAACCTAAATCAAATATGAATACATTTTTATTTACCCATATATATTAAAATATAAATAATACATATTAGTTTCCTAATTGCATATACATATATACATGTCCGTATACAAAGGCCAACTTTGTGTGCGTGTTTAGGAAACAATGTATTTCTGTACAAGTCTTCTCTTTTCCCTTTGAATTGATACTATCTACAGTTGGTTAAGATAAACACATAGGAACTGTCACACTGCTAAAGTAAGGTAGGTCTTTTACTGCAAGGACTGCACTTAAGCACTACACATACTCTTCTTTACCTCTGAGAACTCCAAAGTGACAAAGCTTGCTGGCTTTGTGAGCCTTAGCCACTTTTATCCTTTGTGCTTTCTTTTCATTATATTATACTTTCAAATTTTATATTTGTGAGAAAGGTATGAAACTAGATTAATTTGTTTACATTTGGAAGCAGAATGGACAAATTTGACAGCTCAATAAGCCATTGAGATGGCCTTAAATAGCCATTAAAGTCATATATCTTTGGAAGGTACTTAGTCATTTTTTGCACCTAACACTTATCATTTTGTTTGAAAACAGCAGTTTCTTCATACAAAAGGCTCTATCTCAGGCCTTCTGATAGATTTAGCATATCATAAAAATTTTATGATATGGAATAGTGAGAGTCAGAAAGGGGATATTGCATCCATCATTTTTTATAAGGTCTTTAATTATATGAAAGTACTATTTATAGAAAAATATTATTACGCTATTATTTTACTTAACATAATACACATGTACAAAGAATAAGAGGATAAAATTCATCTATATGTCATACTGGAACAGGAACAAAGAATTTCCCTTTAGTTACTTAAATCAAAATGGCAAAGTACATTTCCCCAAACTTTCTGAATTATTTCATTCTAGCTAAGAACCAGAATGATGAAGTTTAGCCCCAAAGGTATTTGGTGGAAAAGCTGTAAGCCATGGAGAATGGAGCTTAAATTCAAAGTGCCATCTCAGAGAGCATAATAAAAATAGATTTTCAGTCTGCCCCAAACACAAACAGTAATGCCATAAAATATAAAATATTGGGAGTATGATATTGCCATCTTTAATTTTTATGGCAGAGTTTTTCTCAGATCTTCCCCTTGCTAGAAAATAGTCTTATAACCTGTGAAACGCATCAACTTCTCTTAATAGACTAAGGAACTGGGAAGTCTCAAACAAGAAATCAAATATAGTTATTTTTGAAAATTAGAATGCAGTATGGCAAATTATTTTGCCAGCCAATATAATTTAAAATTTGCATTTGGAAATCATTTTTAAACTGATGCCTAAATAAAAAATTCTTTCAAAATATAATCAGCAGGGATAAAAGTGGAAGTATTCAATTAGTGGACTTCAATATGGCTTTTAAGAACTCGTTCTCACCAATGAAATTAATCCAAATTTGAAAGTATTTTCTTCCAATGGGGACCAATCATTCAATACTTCATTCTATTTCTTTGTCTAGTGTCATATACTGAATACTTAGGACTAGGCTAGAAAGTGGGATGGGATTTACTGATAAGAAATATATTCAGAAATTAAGCTCTGTTTGTTTGAAAGGTAGTTATTAGAGATCATAATCAGGAAAATCCTGGATTTATAAAATTATGTCCTATGTGCTCATTTGTGCGTGCGTGCGTGCGTGCGTGTGTGTGTGTGTGTGTGTGTGTGTGTGTGTGTATGCTTGCCTTTCTTTTTTTGTTAATCAGCTCATTATTCCCTTTTGGATAACTTCATCTGCCCACATGCTACATTATTAATATTAAGTCAACTGCTATTTTTCATTCTGCATTCACCTTGCTCCATTTTTGTCCTGACATTTACTTTAATAATACACAGCACAAATGACTCATACTTGCTTTAAGAAACATCAATAAACATCTGCAACATGAATCAAAAACACAGCAAACAATGGAGAGTTTCGAAGGCTTCGAACTTTCATGATTGAAAATATTAATAATAACAGCCCTAGCACTAAGTTTATAGTAAAACCTATACCTTTTTATATTAAATCATTTTTATGTACAGATACATACAGTTAAAGTGTAAAAGAGTTTGTTACTCTGAAGGAACCATTTTTTAATGCGTGACATTTAAACAGGTCAGAAAATTTGAAATATGTGCCAGATTTAATTTATAATCTAGGAGTGCAGCAAAATATTTTTCACTGGATACCTCAATACTGACTCTTGAGTTTACATGTCTGGCTATGGAATTCAGCACACGGACACAGTATTAATTTCAGATGTTTGCAGCAACATGCTTATTATTTACACAACTTTTCAATTTGCAATGAAATGGATAATCAGGATTTAGTTCATCCAAATATATTGTATTATTTATCCAGGTCATGCCCAAACATTATTCTCCAGAGCAATCTTATTTCTCTGGCCAGATTTTGCCACAGGAATTCAAAATAGTAGTAATCAAGCTGAACACATCATACCATACAGAGTAATGGCGCTGGGTGAAATACTGGTGTCTTTTGGTTAGCCTCCTATCACTAAGACAACACTGTTTGTAGCTCTGGTTCAGACAATAATTTCCAAGACCAAGTCAACACCCTTTGGTTATGGCTGCTGACTTTCTATTCAGTTTTAACATCAGCAACCTGGGCCAATTATTTGATCATAAAAAACATTCTGGACGTATTTAAAGTGATTGACAGTGGATTAAAGTCTAGTGTTTTATGATGAATAACTGTCCCTTATAAGAATACTATGTTAATGCAATCACTAATAAAGGCATTTTATGTATTTTTATGGTTGATGATCTATTTTCTGATCAAAGAATAAGGACGTTTTCTAAGGGACTGCTACTAAAACAAATCCCAGATTTCAAATCTCCTGTTGAGTTTCTAACCTATAATTAGGTGCCCACTCTGCTTCTGACTTTTGGGGGCTCAGTCACAAAATTTTTATATTTAGGAGGACATGGGAATATTTCTTTTGTTACAATAGATACACTTACTTTACTTTAGTCCTTAATAGAAAATGTTATCATACAATATAGTCTGATCACTGTTTTCCCTCCCTGAACTCCTCCTCCTCCTTGAATATTTCAACCTCCCTATTCATAATTTTATCCCATTTCTATCTATCTATCTATCTATCTATATATATATATATATATATATATATATATAAAGCAAACAAATAAAACACTTTAAAATAGAAGAGAAAAGCATAAGAAATACATACAAACTTCATGGCTACCCATTTATTTATTAGTTTATTTTAAAGCATGACAACACTCAACAGTGTCACAAATTTAACAAAATCAAAAGCATGAAGTCTAATGTTTACTGAGCTCATGATTTCGAAATAATAAAAAATTTCAAATTCTATGAAGAGGTAAATCCTCACTGAAACAAAGAGAAATTCTTGAGTTTGTTGAAGCTAGAGTTATGGGCAGGTATGAACTACCTCATATTGGTACTGGGATTGACCTAGGCACACAAGGTACTGTTTTTAACCACACTCACTAAGCTATCTCTCTGACCATGAGAGATACTACTCGATATTTACATAAAGACAGAAAGGAAACAAATAAATACCATAGTCATAAAAATGAGGGTAAAAATGCTGGACCCATACATCCATCAGACTGAGCTATCTTTACAAAGCTGGAAGTATTAAGAACGTCATAATGTCTCAACTCGTCAGTAATTGAGACATAAATCACACTCTTGAATTTATGCATGCATAGTTAGTTGCATTTTTTACAGGTATTCTTGCATTGTAAATTACAGTCATAAGATACATGCAAGCGAGAAACTACTCAGTAATTCAAAGCATTGGCTGCTTCTCTGAAGGGCTGAATTTGATACCCAGAATCCATGGGGTGGCTCCAATATGTCTGTGGAAACATTCTGTGATACGTGTGAAGAGTCACTATAAAGACAAGTGGAATATTTAAAAAAAAAACCAGAAAAACAAGGAATTTATAATTGCCCCTGGAAGAAGAAGAGTAGAAAATAATGGTAAGTGATTGGCTTAGGTAACCAGGTAGCAATCAGGGAAAACATTTACTGCCTTTTAATGAATTATTAATAAAGACTCAGAGAGATAAATTGGGGTTCAACATGAAGGTCCGAAAAGCAAAGCAGCCATTCACTGGCTGCTCATTCTGAAACGGCGATCCTGCCTCTAGGAATCTCAGAATGAGACTATGACTGAAAACTGTCTTCTCCCATTTTATAATTCTCTCTAGTTCTCAGATTAAAGACATTCACCACTGGGATTAAATGCATGAATCGTCCAGTTTCTATGGCAACTAGTCTGGCTACTGGAATTAAAGGTGTGTGGTACCACTGCCTGGTGTGTGAGGCTGACCATTAGGGTTGTTTTACTTTCTGATCTTCAGCAAGCTTTATTTACTAAAACACAAATGAAATGCCACTACAACATTACGTTTTTCCTTCCTTCCTTCCTTCCTTCCTCCGTCCCTCCCTCCCTCCCTGCCTATCTCTCTCTCTTTCTTTCTTTCTTTTTTTCTTTCTTTCTTTCTTTCTTTCTTTCTTTCTTTCTTTCTTTATCTTTGTGTAGCTCTAATACAATCTATATCTTTTATAACTGGTTTAGTAAAATAAGTAACTGCATTATATAAACATTTTGGAAAAGGAATCTTCAATCTCTATATCATGAAAAAAGTTTCAAGAGAAGAAAGGTATTTCTCTTCTGCTGAGAGTGTTTGTACATTACCAGTTAACAAGATATTGGAAAAGTAGCTGTGGATTAAATTATTTCAATACAAAGTGTGCCTTAGATGTTAATATTAATACATTAAAAGTTTGAAGCCTCTTATGCAGTACTGACTGAGATAGCTGGGCAAATTAGAAGATCCAGAGAAAATGAAGGAGACTAAGAAATCAAGGACCTCTACATCAACAAGTTAAACACACATATGAACTTTGGAGGTTTGTTGTTTCATAATGTAATGTTAAGGCTTTTTCTTTTCTTTTTCTATCTTTTTTTTCCATACATTGTTTTGTTTTATTTTTTCCATTCAAGAACATAATTAAAGAAATAAAATTTTTTTTCCTTTCTTCCCCTTCTCCCGGTTCCCTCCCACTACCCCCCCACCCCTCCTCCCTCCCCCTTCTTCCTTGAAAGAGGGCATGGTGCCCTGCCCTGTTGGAAGTCCAAGGCCCACCCCCATCCCTCCTGGCCTAGGAAGGAGTGCATTCAAAAAGACTCGGTTCTCAAAAAGTTAATACATGCAGAA
>PVIU01023509.1:0-27297 GCA_004026605.1 Ondatra zibethicus
AAGCATGCACCTGTAGCCTCATGGGCTGTGCCCTATGGTTAGTTGACAGAAAGAGAAGACTGGGGCCTGGTTCACTGATAGTTCTGCATGCTATGCAGGCACCAACCAGAAGTGGACAGCTGCAGTATTATAACCCCTTTCTGGGACAACCCTGAAGGCCACAAATCTTCACTGTGGGCAGAACTTCAGGCAGTACACAAGGTCATACATTTTGTTTGGAAGGAGAAATGACCAGATGTGTGATTGTTCACTAATTCACGGGTTGTAGGCAATGGATTGCCTGGATGGTCAGGGACTTGGAAAGAGCATGACTAGAAAATTGCTAAGAAAGATTTTTGGAAAAGTATGTAAATAGATCCTCTCTAAAAGGGTGAAGGATGTGTCCCATGTAAACGCTCATCAAAGGTGACTTTTACAGTGGAGGAATTCAATAATCAAGTAGGTAAGATGACCCGTTCTATGGACTGTTAGTCTTTTTCCCCAGTCATCCCTGTCACTGTCCAATGGGCCCGCAAAAAAAGTGGCATGGTGGCAGAGATAGGGGTTATGCATGGGTTCAACAACATGGACTCCCAGTCACCAAGGCTAACCTGGCTACAGTTCCTGTTAAGTGCCAGATCTGCCAACAGCAGAGACAAACACTGAGCCCTAGATATGGCACCATACCCCAGGGTGACCAGCTAGCAACCTGGTGGCAAGATGTCTACACTGGCTACTTCCTCTGTGGAAAGGATAAAACATTATAATAGGCTAGAAAAAGTATTCTGGTTATGGATTTCCCTTTTTTGCACACAATGCTTTAGCCAAAACCACCATCCATGGATTGATGGAATGCCTGATGCACTGACATGGTATTCCACACAGTATTGCTTCTGACCAAAGAACTCACTTCACAGCCAGAGACAAGCAACAGTGGGCTCATGATCATGGAATCCACTAGTACCGTCCTGAAGCCCCTGACCTGACAGAAAGATGGAACAGTCTTTTGAATACATAGCTACAGCACCAATTAGGTGGCAGCATCCTGGAGAGCGGCGGCAGATTCTCAAGGCAGCATATGCTTTGAATCAGCATCCAACATATAGTACGGTTTCTCTCATAGCCAAGATCCATAGTCCAGGAATCAAGGGGAGGAAGAGAAAATGGTTCCACTCACTATCACCCCTAATGACCCTCCAGGAACATTTCTGCTTCCTGTTCCTGCAACCTTAAGTTCTGCTGGCCTAGAAGTTTTGGTTCCAGATGGGGAAGCGCTCCTGCCAGGAGACACAACAAACATTCCCATTCGATTGGAAGCACAGACCTCCCCCTGGCCACTGTGGGCTTCTGATACCATTGAGCCAACAGGCTTAAGAAAGACATAACAATATTAAGAGGGGCAACTGACCCAGATTATCAAGGGGAAATTGGATTTCTTCTCCCCAGTGGAGGAAGATGGATTATGTCTGGAGTGCAGGAGATCCTCTAGGGTGTTTCTTAGTCCTACTGTGTCCTGTGATTCATGTCAATGGGAAACTACAACAACCTGATCCAGGCAGGATGACAAAGGACACGGGCCCTTCAGGAATGAAGGTATGGGTTACTCTTCCAGGAAAAGCCAATACCTGCCGAGATGCTTGCTGAGGGTGGAGGAAACACGGAATGGAGAAAGGTAGTTAGAAATACCAGCTAAGGCCACCTGACCAGTTGTAGTGACAAAGATTAAAATCAACACGTGTTTTTATCACATTTTGTTAAGTATGTGTTTGTACAGATATTTGTGGGTTTCCCTCTATTTCTTTATCATGTAATATAACATCAAGAGACTATCAGTAGTTATCATATTTAAGTTTTGAGACACTAAAAGAATATCTCTCAAGGGACATTGCCATCTATTCTAAAATTTATAGCTTTTACAGTTGTACAAGGGATAGTTATATTACGTTAGGAATAATTATGACTTAGTTATTATTTTCATTTGGAAATTGAGCATGACAGAAAAGATACCAAAGTGTGTCAAGTAGAGCTAAGGAAAATTTCATTGGTAATACAGAAAATTGGTATCTGAGAAGATATATGATGTAGAATTAGATTTTACGGATAACAGGAAGCCATTGCAGTATATACTTTTCCTCCTTGAGAGGAATCTAATAATTAACTTAGACTTTCTCCAACATTGTTACATTGTTGCAAGCATGTTTTAATAAAGGCTTAAAGTCAATAATATAATTCACTTTCACAAATTAGGTAATTTACTTAAAATATATTACCAAACGTTATACTTCCTAAGTTTATTAAAGCTCCGAGACTGAAATTATTAAAGGTGACAGCACCTGCCAGCATCTACCAGAACCTTCACGTTTCACAGAGTTCTTAGCCTCATCTCTACAGCACAGACTACTATGTACAGACACTTTCTGTGTTTTACATTTTTTAAACTATTGATGTGTGCGCGGATACTCACTTGCCATGGTGCACATATACTGCGGCTAAAGGACAATTCTGTGGAGTTGGTTCTCTCTTCCACATCTATGTGGGTTTGGGGATCCAACTCAGGCCATGGAGCTTCGGCTGCAAACACTTTCACTCACGGAGCCATCAAGCCTAGCCCCTTCTCCACGGTTTTGTTAACTCCAATGACTTTGGCAGTTAACTTTACACTATTTCTTCTATCCTTTGGCTTTTAGTAGGTGTCCTTAATGAAGTACAGTACCTTCTCAACATCAAAGTTCGGAGCAAATTACCTCCTTAGCAATTCTATGAAGTCACTTCACCCTGAAAAGTCTAAATCAATCCTCAATCCCTTTTAGAAAATAGCTTAGAAATAAACCAGGCAGTGAAATCTTTGAAAGCCTCTACTTTTTCAACTCACATTTGTTATCATTTGATATAATTTAATATGATATTCATTAGGGGAAATTAAAGCAAATTATAAAGCAATGCATTTTACTTGAAACGCTTAGTGATCAGCTTTCTTTTCTTTTCCTTTAAGACACGGTCTAGCTATAGCCCAATTTGGCTTGGAACCCAAGGTCCTCTTTTCCTCGGGGGTGGGGGGTAGGGGTGAGGATGGGGATTAGTGGTGTGCATCTCGCTCATCCAGCTGTAAGGTTTCTTTAAAGAATATGTTAAGCTACTAAATTTAATTATCAAAAAATTTTAAACTGAATTAATGTAGAATTAAAGTAAATACACTTCCCACCCTGGGGAAGGGAGGTAATGATACAAATTTCCTCAAATATAATCTCACTCTCTTTCCTTTGTAATCCTAGTCCTTTTTTTTTTTTTTTAAAGGAGGGGTGCTACTTCAAGTTCGTCATCAGATTTTCAGATTTCTACGTTTTCGGCTCATTTTAACGATTTTTCCAAAGGCCGTAGCCAGTTCTTAACCTGCAGTTAGCTGTTGAGATGCAGGGCTTCCAAAAACCTTAAGTGGTGTACAAACTTTCCGTGAATTTTCGAGGGGAGAGAGTCATGGCTATCTTTGGATTCTCAAGGAAGTCTACAGACTTTTTAATGCCGTTAAAAAAATTCTGCATTAGTATTACAGTCAGCTAAAATGGCAAAATTGTGTATATGTGTCGGTGGGTGCATTTGAACAATACAATCACAGCTAAATGTCTAAATAAAAAGCATCCTTCCATCCAGTGACCCAGATCCTGACACTGGCCTTCCAATCCGAACGTCTTCTGGTTTAGAATGAGGAAAAGAAGTTCAATTTCCCCACCCTCAAAATTCAATTATCTGACCGGCCCTCCGCATCGGGTCAGGTTCCGAGCCAGAGAACGGCAGGAGATATCGTACCTGGGCGCTGGTTCGATTAAGGTGGTAGTATCCAGGTAGTGGATCTTGTAGAACTCCAGCAAGGCCGGCAAATGATCGAACTCCTGGTCCCCAATCTTAAAGCGGCGGTTGGGCAGGGAATTGATGATGTAGTGAGAGACACGCGAGTTCTCGGACACGGACAGTACATAGTCCCCGGGGCAGGTAGAGGAGTCCCGGACCAGGAACATGCCGTGGCGCTGGCCCTGGAGACGGGTCTGCGCCTCCTGGCGAGACACTGGTCCCATGTACCAGGCAGAGCGGTCTGCAGAATCAAACCTGGCGGACGACATGGTGTTGGGTCCGGGGATGGGCGGCGTCTGCTGCTCTCGCCTGCTCGCGAAGCCTTTACCCGCTGTCGGCTTTGGGGCCGAGGAAGGGCCTCTCGGAAGAGCAATCAGAGGGCTGGGTCAGGACCTTCCCCTCGGCTCCGGGCCCCGCAGCATCCTCCGCCACCGCCCGCCTGCACCGGGCCGCCTCACGGAAAGAGCCGGCCCGGGAACACTGGGCAAAGCCCCGGGGGCGAGGTGGGCGAAGCGGAGCAGTGGCGGAGGCCGCCTCGGGCTTCTCGGCTGCCCGGCGACCAGGGGTGGCTCCGGTGACTTCTGTCCTGGAATCCGCCGGCTCCGCAGCCTCAGGGGCCCGCACCGACCCTCGCCGTCACCCGAAGCAGCCTACTCCAACAAGAGTCGCGCCTCCCGGGCCGTTTCACCCAGCCCGTTCCCAATAGCCACAGCAACAAAATGGCGGACGCGGGAGAAGCGGCCGGGCACCTCCCCCTTGGTCCAGCGCACTCCCTCTGCGCACGCGCGGAGCCGGGCGCTACCCCCACCGCGGGGGCCCTCCGGTTGACGTCTCCCGGGGCAGCCAATCAGGAGTGCGTTCGCTAGGGTCCCGCCGTGAGCCGCTCTTGCTGGCTCCCGCGTTCGGGGAGGAGGCTGAGGAGGCAGTGGGTCTGGCCCTTCCTGGGCCGCAAAACAGCAGCTAGGCAACTGCAGCCGCCACTCTCGGGCCTCCTGCACTCGGCAAGAAAACAGCTGGGAGCCGAGAAGGTGCAGCGTTTTGGAAACCTGTTTCTGGGAACAAAGCATAACGCGCTGGCTGAATGTTTGGCCAGGGAGGCGTGGCCCTCAGGTGACTGCGAGCCAGAGGGCCCTGGTAAATCAGGTGGCTCAGGAAAGGCATGACCTAGGGTGAGGTGACCATCAAATAGGTTACTGAATAACGCCTGCCCTAAGAGATCCGACTTGACACACGTGGAATGACGGTGAAGATCAGCTTGAATACTGCTTTGGAAGACTACAGTGTGGTGACACCCAGGCCACCACAGACTCCGATGTGCAACACCCCCGTTTCTGGCTTGACGGTCTTGCCTGTTCCGGATCATTTCCTGCCATTCCACGTTGCTCAGCTCCAGCCGTGCCCTCCTAATGTATCTCCTCCCTCCACCCCCACTAGGATCAATCTTTTTTCTTTACTTTGGGGGCGGGGCATAAAAAAAGAAAAACAAAAACGGTTTCTCTGTGTAGCCCTGGCTGTCCCGGAACTCTGTAGACCAGGCTGGCCTCGAACTCACAGAAATCCGCCTGCCTCTTCCTCCTGAGTACTGGGATTAAAGGTGTCCGCCACCACTGCTTGGCTGATGGCCTTTCTTATGTGGCTCAGCTATTTGTGTTTTTAGTATAATTATTACAATCCTTATTTTAAGTTCTTTCTCTGGAATTTCATCTAACTCCCTCTCACCAGATGGCGTTACTGTGGGGTTAATACATTTGAGGAGTTATGTGGCGTTCCTGCTGGTATGATAAACACCCTGACAAAAGCACTGTGAAGGCTCCCAGGTCCAGGTTAGAGGCCATCATTGCTGGAAGTCAAAGGCAGGAACTTGAAGTAGCCAGTCAAAGTAACGGCCCAGAGCAGAAGGAGGGCCTGGAACAATGACTCCGTGGTTGGGAAACAGGGTTGGATTCCCAGCATACTCGTGGCAGCCCACAACTGTTTGGAGCTCAAGT
The DNA here is from genome assembly GCA_004026605.1 of Ondatra zibethicus. NCBI lineage: Eukaryota > Metazoa > Chordata > Mammalia > Rodentia > Cricetidae > Ondatra > Ondatra zibethicus. The sequence goes on from PVIU01023509.1 coordinate 5,814, forward strand.
CCCAAAAAATCCAATACCCTTTTCTGGTCTCCAGGGGGACTGCACTCAATGTGGTGCACATACATGCAAGGCAAAAACCCAGACACATAAACTAATAAAAAATAACAACAGAAAAAGCAAAGAATCAATGCACTCATGCCCACTTCTGCTCAGCCCACTCCCTATACTTGTATAGTCCAGAACCAAAACCCAAGGAATGGTGTCATCCATAATTAATACAGTTAAGACGATCCTCTATAGACCAACATGATTTAGACAGTCTCTTGGTAAAATCTCACACTGGGTGGTGGTGGCACACACCTTTGATCCTAGCAATTAGTAGGCAGAGGCAGGTGTATCTCTGTGCATTCAAGGCTAGCCTGGTCTACAAAGAGAAACCCTGTCTCAGAAACAAAACCAAAAAAATCAAAATGTTTTCTTCTTTTGGTACTGAGGACTTGTTGTGAGAACTCTCTGGAGGGAGGAGAGAAGCCAGAAGCACCCAAGATTTAGTAAGTAAAGGAAATATAGAGACTCAGAAAATAAACGAATCTTACAAGGCTTAGGAAGGTACTAGACTCCCTGAGATTTACAAGCCCTCCCCTCCCTAACAATGTAAAAATGGTCAGCATCTGCAAAGGAGAAGCCTCTGGAACCTGCTAGAACTTGTGCAGTGAGCTTCAAAAATGTGGCTTGGGATAGTCATCACCATGCTGGAGTGTGTTGAAGAGGATGCATCTGTTTTTGAGTTATCCATGCTCCTCTAAGCAACCTCGAAGTACATCATAAATGACCCAATAAACTGCATCACTAAGCTGGACTTGCTGGAATTACCTTTGGTCTGTTGTCAGTGCATTATTTGAAACTGATAGACACTAGTTTACATCTCCACAGGAGAGGCCACAAAACTTAGTTCATGATTAAGTCTCTGGACTATCTAAGGTCCTCCCACTCAGTTCCTAGCACCAAGCCTACTTGACAAGCCATGATGACTGAGGTCAGAGTCTAACCCTTCAGGTTAGGCAGTCAGACCAGTCTATACCTGCAACGGCAGTGACTCAGGTTCTACAAAGGGTTAGTCATCGAGGAGTGAAGAGCCAACCACCTTCAGCAGTCATGGGAAGCCAACATCCTTGTAGCTAAGACCATATAAATGCCATTTCAAGAGTAGTATTCGGAGCAGTAAGAGTACTTGTCACTTCTCAGAACATGCTGTCTGTGAAAGGCCTGCTCAGCAGACAGAAAAGATAGTCTCTGGAGCTGCTTCTGTGTGGTTTTCCTTGCTCTAACTTTCTTAGGATTTTGACTTTATTCTGCAGAGTAAGGGAGAAGTGAGAGAGGGAGTTCCAGTCATCCCAGTCCTCACATCCAGTCATGACAACGCCTGCTCAAAGAACTGTATTTTCTCTTTTTAAAATGTTTTTTTCTAGCCCAATCAAAGTCCCCCTCCCTCCCTCTTCTCCTTCCAGTCCCTTCCCCACCCCCAACCTCCTCTCTTCCCACTCCCATAAATTCCTCCTCCTTTTCTCTTCAGAAAAGGGCGGGCCTCCCACGGATGACCAGCCAAGGCCTGTCAACTTGCAGTAAGAATAGGCACTTCCTCTCCTACTAAGACTGGATGAGGCAACCCAGTCGGAGAATGGGTCCCCAAAGCAGGTAAGAGTCAGAGACAGCCCTTGTTCCCACTGTTAGGAGTTCCTCAAAAAGACCAAACTACACAACTATGACTTCTATGTAGTGTGCTTAGGTCAGTCCCATGCAAGCTCGCTGGTTGGAGGTTCAAGCTCTGTGATCCCCTATGAGCCCAGGTTAGTTGATTCTGTGGGAGAATTATATTTTCTTGTTGACTCCATCCACACTTTCTTTTTTGTTCTTTTCTTTTCAGTTTTATGGATCTTTTTTCATTGTTATGTGCTCAGCCCGTGCTCTAGCACTGAACTACATCCCCAGTCCTATTTTTTTTTGAACCAGAGTTCCCTATGTAGTCCTAGCTGACTTCAAAATGGTGATTCTTCTACTTTAGCCTCAGAGTACTGAGATTACTGATGAGTACCATCACATCTGGTCCTCAGCATCTGTGGCCCCAGAGTACTGGGATTACAGATGAGTACCATCACATCTGGTCCTCAGCATCCCTGCTCCGTACTCTTTTTAAAAATGTGTTATTGTGCTAGAGAATTGCTTTTGTAAAAGACCTGGGATTGGGTCCACAGCATCCACATAGTGGCTTCCAACTATCTAACTCCAGTCCTGTGGGTTCCTGTCATTCCTGTTCTCCTGGGCATACTTATGGAAACATATATACAGGCAAAACACTCATACACAAAAACTAAGTAAATATTTTTTAAATTGTTTTACTACTGGGTTGTAGAGAACACATGCACCATGACACACTGTGGAGATCAGGCATCTGCTGTGTAAGGCCCATTTCTTGCCTCTGACTTTTATATGGCCTCTGGGGTTCAACTTGAGTTGTCAGGGTTCACATCAAGTGCCTTTACCTATGGAGCCATCCCTGGTGGTCCTTGTCCCTTTTATGAGAAAAAGTAGTATTTTCTTGAGAAACCTTTCTGGGAGATCTTTCTCCATGTGCTTCCTTTAGACCAGGTGAAAGGTATGTTGTCATCAAGAAAGAAAAATTACCGTTTGTGTTAGACTATCAAGCAGTGTGGACTAAGATTTCTATCACTCGGCTTCAAGGAAAGTAACCTTTCCTACAATCCTGAGATGATGATCACTCAGTGCATAAACAACCCCAGCTGTACTGAGCATCTTCAGGGAGCTGGGGGCAAAGGCACTACCCTGCTCAATCTAGGAAATGAATAAGCACTAAGTGCCGGGCGGTAGTGGTGCATACCTTTAATCCTGGCACTCAGGAGGCAGAGGCGGAGTAATCTCTGTGAGTTCAGCCTGGTCTACAAAGCAAATTTTATTATTATTATTATTAACGATATTTTTAATGCTAGAAATTGAATCCAGCACCTTGTGCATGTTACAAAAGTGATTAGTACTGAGCTACACTCCCAACTCAATCAGCTTTGTTATTCCTGTTGAGATGCAGCCTCACCATGTAGCTGTGCTGGCTAGTTTTATTTCAGCTTGACACAAGCTAAATTAAGAGGAAGGAAGCTTAATTAAGAAAATGCCTTCATGAAATCAGGCTGTAAGTAAGCCTGTAGGACTTCTTCTTAATTAGTGATTGACAGATGAGGGTCCAGCACATTTTAGGTTATTCTGTCCCTGGCCTGGTGGTCCTGGAGTCTATAAGAAAGCAGGCTGAGCAAGCCATGGGGAGCAATCCAATAAGCAGCACCCCTCCATGGTCTCTGCATCAGCCCCCACTTCCAGGTTCCAGCCCTGCCTGAGTTCCTGTCACACTTCCTTCAGTGATGGACTACAACATGGAAATGTAAGCCTAATAAACCCTTTCTTCCCCAAGTTGCTTTGGTCATGTTTTCTCATCATACCAATTGAAACTCTAAGGTCATAGCCCAAGGTGACCCCAATCCTGCCTCAACTTCCTCCTTGCTGGGACTTTAAGTTTGTCCCTACAGCTGGCCTAGTTTTCTGATTATTTCCTTTTTCTTTTTTTTCTCTTTGGTTCTTTGAGACAGGGTTTCTCTGTGTGACCTAGTTTTCTGATTTTAACTTGGCTTCTCTAATGGGCACCTTAACCAGAAAGAATAAACATTAATACCATGATGAGAATTTTACTTCTGGCATTCCCTCTCTCTCTCTCTCTCTCTCTCTCTCTCTCTCTCTCTCTCTCTCTCTTTCTTCATTCAACAAAAGTTTCCTAATGCTGCTCTGTGCCGACCCTGTCTTCAAAGATTTTTACAGTCCAGCTTTAATTGTCTGAGAGCTGCAGAGGGTAATTGTGCACTTCTCGATTTAAAATGTCGTGCAACGTTGATTAGCACTCGTAGGAGACTAGCTGTGCCTGGGTCCATAGCACTGATTGTTCAATGTCCTTCAGGAAGACTGTGGCATGTGATGCTAGTGTTGGTTGGCATCCCTAAATGGCACTCCTGCCATAACCACAACTGGGGCTAGAACTTTGTTTTTTGAGACAGGGTTTCTCTATGTAGCCCTGGCTGGCCTCAATCTTGGAGATTAGCCTGCCTCCTGAGTGCTGGGATTAAAGATGTGCACCACCACCACTTGGCTGGGACCAGAACTTTTTAAGTGGTAGAATGACATGGTATTAATACAGATATTAGTCCATCTCAGAGGATGAAAACTTTAAACAAAACACATTAACAAAACAAAAGCAGGACTGGGAATGTGGTTCGGTAGGCAAACTGTCTCCCCCACATAGTTCTGGGTTCTATCTCCAGCACCATGTAAACTAGGAGTGGTGGCATGTGGGGACACAGAGGTCTTTTCAACAACAATCCCCCATAATGTCTGTCCCAGACTCTCCCTCCCTAGAGCTTTATCTTTAGCTCTCAGTTAACAGAAACCACCTCTAGGGTAGATGTCACATGTACTTTATAGCCTGCTGACCTCTATGCTGTCTCCGTCAGAGACCACACCAGTCCTACCTAGGTAGGTCCTTTAGTTGTAGAACCCATCTTCAAGGTCACATGTACTTTGTGAAGGAGTTTCTATGTATTCCCACCTTAAGCTTTATTGTGCACCTGGAATTGGAGTGATTGTTGCCTGGAAACTTTCCCCCAAATTCTACTGTGGCAAATATGCTGGCAATAAATCACCTGGCATCAGATTCTCTAGAATCTTGTTTGATTCCATTTGAATATGTCAAACTGAACCTGGTTTTCATTCTCACCTCTTCATGGTTTATTTTCCTGCCTGCTGTGACACCTGCAGGGACCCCCTCAGTGGCACAGGACTATGATCTCAGCACTGAGCAAGTTGAGGCAGGAGGATAAGAAGATCTATGCTGGGTATGTTGGTTCATGCCTTCTTTTAATGCCAGCACTTAGGTGGGAGAAGCAAGGGGATTTCTAAGTTTGAACCACCGTAGTCTACACAGCAAGTTCCAGATCAGCCAAGGCTACATAGTGAGACCCTGTCTTAACATAAGAGAAAGAGGAGGAAGAGGAAAAAGAAGTTGTTGTTGAAGACCATCCTTCGCTACATAGTACATTTGAGGACAGCCTGGGGTATATGAGATCCTGTCTCAAAAACAAACAAACAAACAAAATACAAACAAAATAGCTTGGACTCGCCTCACTGGTGGAGCACTTGGCCAGCAAGAATAAAGCCCCAGTGTATCAGCTACTGCCCTGCGACTGTGATAAATCACCATGATCAAGGCAATAAATGAAGTTCTAGAATGAAGAGTTCATTTGTCTCATAGCTTCAGAGGGCTGAGAGTTTACCATGGTGGGGAAGCATTGCAGCGAACAGCAAGCATGGCGGCTGGAGCAGGATGCTGAGAGCACAAAGCAGAGAGAGGAAGAACACTGGGATGGTGCAGGGCTTTATATACTCAAAGCTTATCTCCAGTGATGTATCTCCTCCAAGACCATGTCTCCTAAACTTCTCCCAACGGCATCACCAACTGGGGATCAAGTTTTCAAATACATGAGCCTAATGCGGACAATCTTATTTAAACCATCACACTTGGGTTTGAGTTTCAGAACTGAAAATAAATTAAAAGTGAATGAACACAGCCACCCAGATGTGGAGGCTCTTGGTCCCCAGGTTCACATCTGATCTTGGTGGCTGCTATCCTGTTAATGTAGACTTCTTGGGGTGAGAGGTTTCTTTCAAATCTATGGTGGTTCTTTTCAATCCTCTCTCCTTTAGTTTGGGGAAGTCAAGTTCTGCCTTGTCATGAGGAACTCTCCTGGAAGAATTTAAGGTACCAATGAGTAGTAATCAATGATGAGTCAGTTTTGCATTCAAGGCCTCTGATATGAGTTCCATTTCTGGCACCCAGCCCTCTAGCCAAAGGCCATGGCTGTGGACACTTTGTCCTAGGACCTCAGGTCAGAGTTCACATTCTCACTGTTCTTCCTGCCTTTGCTAACTGGCAGGGTCAGGCCTGGTCTTGAACTGCAGTTATATTGTGGGCCCTTGCCAATGTGCTGCCAAGCAGGTGATCAAGAATCCTATTGTTAAAATTATTCTTTCTTTCCCACCCCAAAATTAGCATGTTTATTAAATTAGGTTTTAAAAAATGCTTACTCAAGCTAGGTGATGGTGACGTATGTCTTTGATCCCAGCACTCAGGATGCAGAGGCAGGTGGATTTCTGAGTTCTAGGCTAGCCTGGTCTACAGAGTGATTTCAGGACAGCCAGGGCTACACAGAGAAACTCTGTCTTGAAAAACAAAAAACAAAAAACAGAAACAAACAAACAAACAAAAATGCTCACTCTAGAAAATACAATGAGGAAGGGGTGTACCAGGTTTTTTTCTATTAGGCTGCCACCTAGTTCCCAAATCATAACATGAAGACATATTATTAGTTATGAATGCTTGGCCTTTGCTTAGGCTCACCTTTTTGCTAGCTCTTAAAACTTAACTTGTTTCTAGTCATCTATGCTTTGCCTCAGGGCTTTTTTTAACCTTTCTTTTGTTCTGTATATCTTATCTTCACTGCTTCCTGCATCTAGCTTCTGGCCCAGGCGTGTCCTTCTCTTTCTCCCTCATTCCCTCTCTTCTTCTATCTCTTCTCTAGATTCCTTCTCCTATTTATTCTCTACCCAACAGCCCTGCCTATCTATTGGCCATTCAGCTTTTTACTAGACCAATCAGGTACCTTAGGCAGGCAAGGTAAAACAGCAACACATCTTTACATAATTAAATGAATGCAGCATAAACAAATATACCACATTTTTACATTATTAAAAAAGGCAGCAGAGGCTTTTGGGAACCTGTTCCCCATGCTGGATTACCTTGCCCAGACTTGATGGAGGGGGAGGAGCTTGGTCCTTGATATGCCATGCTTTGTTTACACCCATGGGAGGCCTGCCCCTTTCTGAATGGAGACAGAAGAGGAGTGGATGGGGCAGGGAGTAGATGGGAGGCAGGGGAGGAGGGAATGGTAGGAGAGGAAGGAAGAGAAACTGGTTGATATGTAAAATAAATGAAAAAAATTTAATTAAAAAAACAAAAGCAGCAGATACAAATGGAAGACACCCTTACACAGTTAGAGTAATATGCTACAACATAAACAAATGTAACAATCTTTACATAGTTAAATATTGCTCAACCAGGGGGGTACTGGAGAGATGGGTCAGTGGTTAAGCGTGGGTACAGCTCTTGCAGAAGACCTAACTTCAATTCTCAGCACCCACGTTAGGCATCTTACAACCGCCTGTAACTCTAGCTCCCAGGAGAACCTGACACCCTTGGTCTTTGCAGGCACCTGCACTCATGTGCACATACCCCCTCACCACAGGTGCATAACTAAAACAATAAAATAATTCTTTAAAAAGTCAATAATGATATTAGGAAAATAAAGCTATACCTTTCCATATAATATTTGTGTGTGTGTGTTAGTAGCAAGCCATGTTTGAGACTTTTGTGTTTAGCTAATTTTAAAAAATTGTTAGGACTTGTATTAATCACAAACACACACAAAATTCCAGGTAGGAAGTCAGGGTTATTTACAGGACGACATGTAAAAATTAAAGTGGGTGTCATGAAACATTAAAAAAAAACACATGCTACAACAGGTGCCACTGCTTACAGTGCTGGGGAGGTGAGAAAGTAGAGGCTGTGCTTAGCTATTTTAAAGAAAATATGGCATAATGTGTTGGTATTGCATATCAGAGTGCTCACCCTGCAGCCTTTACACTGTGGTTTGGTCTATCTACACATATGTTATGATTTCCACTACTAAACGCTGTGGGAGCTCCTTCTGCTCCTTCGGCCAAAAGCTTTTAAGGTACCAGCCCACTTGTGCAGGGTCTCTTATACTATAAATGCAGCTGTAAAGCCTGTACTTCCTCTCTTGCTTCCGGCTCTCGCTTCCCTGCAGAGGACTGTAATCTAGGACAGTGATCTGTAAGTTTTCCCTAAATAAATAACCCTTTATTATACGTAATTCTGAACTAGTGTAGGATTATTTTATATTTTCCGACATCATCTGGAACTCAAATGTGGAGACCAGTCCACACTTTTTGGGATTGGTCCACCAGCTGTGTGGTGCTTTGGGCACTGATTCTCTAGCCTGAGGCTTTAGCTGGCCCTTCTGCTCAGTGCTCTCAGGATCATGACCCCACACGCCAGCCCACACACTGCTGCCTGCAATCCCTGTGGTGCACACAGTCTGTAACTCACACTGATGGAAAACTTTGGGTTTTCTCTTTATCCTGGGCCCCAACACTCAGAATCATTTGATTGCCTTAATAACTGTTCTTAATTTGTTAAACAAAACATATTTTTCAGTACCTAAATAAGCAATACATGCTGTTCACTGCTGCTAGTGTCTCTCAGCCACATGGCTGCAACTGTGACACCTGCTGGCCGATAACCATTATTACATTTACTCCAATTCATTGTAGTTGTCTTACAACAGGTTAAGATCTGAAAAACTACAAAAAAATTACTGATAACATCCAGGAGTTCAATAATCATTTTGCTTATATTATGGAAGATATTGTGCAAGACTTATGTTATTTTCCTTCCCTTTATTTGATTCTAGAAATTAGCTTTGTTTTCAATATTATCTTGTTTAAAAATATGGTTCAGTACTACAGAAAGGGATAGCATCAATTTGACAAAATTATCTGAAAGAATTTGTGCTGTTAAATCTGTTAGAATCTGTTGAAAAGTTATGATATGTCCAAGGATGAAACATTATCTTTACTGAACAAGTTGGAATCTTCAGTGAGGACATTAGAACAGAACACTGAACAGGAGATTCAGACTTTTAAAAAGGCAGTAGTAAAAAGATTTGAAAAGACTGAGGAATTTATTGAAATTGATGAGCAGGGACAGAAAGTACAAGGTAGGATTTAGCCTCATGAGTATGTGCCAGACACCTGGATGACTTACACAGAGTTTCAACTGCATCTCCAGTAATTTCCTCAGAAAGACCATCTGGCACAAAGTACCCTAAGGTAGTCAAAGAATATGCATTCCAATATATATGAGTGGTCTAAAAGAAATATAACAAACAATAGTTTCTTATAGACTACATTCACCATTTGTCAGGGAAATGGTGAAAATGTGGGTTTCAATTAATCTCAGCAGTCCTAGAAAATGTACCTCAGCTGCTTTGGAAGTCTTATTGGAGAGAAGAGGCAAAAATTTTAGAGCAACAGGGGAAAGCAAAAGAATTTGAGATTTCCCAAGATCAAATTCTTGGTGAGGGTCCTTACTCTCATCCTCAGAAACAGACTCACTATGATGAACACACCTTGTCCCTATGTAACACAGCAGCTTTAAATGCTTGGGACAAGATTCAAGAACTAAGAAATAGGGCTGAGTCATATATTAGTGTTAAACAGGACTAGAGAGAACCCTTTACTGACTTCTTACAAAGATTAACTAACACTGTACAATTAGGAGTGACAGACCCTGAAGCTAGATGTGTACTAATTGAATCCTTGGCTTTTTTTTTTCGAGACAGGGTTTCTCTGTGGCTTTGGAGCCTGTCCTGGAACTAGCTCTTGTAGACCAGGCTGGCCTCAAACTCAGAGATCCACCTGCCTCTGCCTCCCCAGTGCTGGGATTAAAGGCATGTGCCACCACCGCACAGCAATCCTTGGCTTTTGAATGCCAACTTAGAATGTAAGAAGATCCTTGGGCCTTCAAGGGTTAGATCAGCACCCATAGATGAATGGATCTTGCATACAAGGAATGTTGAAACATTTAACTATAATACTGAAGCTTGAGTAGGAGAAGCAATTTCCAGTGGTAGGAGGAGACACCAAAATGCCAAATTTTTTAATTGTGGAAGAATAGGACATCTAAGAAGGGACTGTAGACAAGGAACTCCCGGGAATAATGTCTCCTCTAGGAATGGCAAGAATCGGAGGACTCAGGCTTCTGGTATATGTAGGAGGTGTGACAAAGGCCAAAATTGGACTAATGTATGTAGGTCGACAAAAGACAGACAAGGCAACCCAATATCATCAGGAAACACCATGAGAGGTCTCTCACAGGCCCTGATGTCAAACAAGGCCCAGTAATTCCCAGTCATGTGGAGAACATGTGTCACCAGGAAAATTAAACAATCCAGTACCTACTGTAAAAAACCATACTGTTCTGGATGATGGAATAGCCCTGGAGGATGAGTCAAAAGCTCCAGTAGGAAATAGGAAGCGTATATTTTGGAAAACTTTTATAAATGATCAAAGACCAAAGCTAAGAGTATGTATAAATGACGTTGTAATTGAGGGACTACTAGACACAAGTGCAGATGTGACTATCATTACTCCAGAATCTTGGCATCTAGATTGGCCTCTTCAAGAGGCAGATATTCAATTCCTAGGGATTGGAACACTATCTCAAGTAAAACAAAGCATGAGGGGTGTTGAATGCATAGGGCTAGAAGGACAGAAAGGAAAGCTAAGGCCATATGTAGCTAATATTTCAGTGAATTTAGGGGCCTGTGACCTATTGTAGCAATGGAATACCCAGGTTAACATTCCTGCAGTCCACAAAACTCATGTTTCTGGGAAGGATATTATAAAATATTATTAAAAAGGGTCACCAGCCATATCAGGCTGTATAAGAACACAAAGCAATTAGCAAATCTTCAGAGGTACCACCAGCCTTGCCTTTAAAACGGTTTAACTGAGAAACCCATATGAGTTAAACAAATGGCCTTTAATGGAAGACAAACTGCAGGCTTTAGAACAGCTGGTACAGAAGCAATTAGATGCTCACAATATTGAAGAATCAACCAGCCCTTGGAATTCTCCTGTATTTGTTGTTAAAAAGAAATCTGGAAAATGGGGAATGGTGATAGATCTAAGAGCTGTCAACAAGGTTATCCAACCTATGGGCTCTTTACCTTCTCTATTACCAAAAGAATGTCATCTTATAGTTATTGATTTAAAGGATTGTTTCTTCACTATATCTTTACAAGAAAAGGATCAAGAAAAATTTGCTTTCACAGTGCCTACTTATAATAATTCTCAGCCTACTAGGAGATACTAGTGGACCATCCTCCCACAGGGAATGTTTAACAGCCCCACACTGTCACACTGTGCCAATACTTTGTAAATCATCTGTAGAAATAATATGCAAGCAATTTCCTAAGTCTATAATTTACCATTACATGGATGACATTTTGTTATCTGATTCAAGCACAGATACTTTAAAAAGATGTGCTGACCTCAGAATGGAAACCAGGAGATGTGCTACATTGGGGGAGGAGTTTCACTCTTGTTTTCACAGGAGAAGAAATGCTATGGATACCATCAAAATTGTAAAGATTCAGTTTGAAAAAGAGAAACCTCTTAAGAAATAGAAATGAAGGCTCATTGACAGAGGTGACATTCATACAGGTGGTAAGAAAACCTCATAAGACTTGGGGCAGGGTTCTTGCCTTTGCAGGAAAATATTCATCTTCAAAGAGTAGAGAGACCTTGGACATCTAGATGCCTAAAGATAAAAAGATAGCTATCCAGAAAGACTCAACAAGCAAAGAGAAATCTGCCTTATGATGCTGTATTATCTGCATGGTAAAATTTGGTTATTTGGACATGTATACATCTCTACCTAAAAATAAGAGCTGGCTTTGGAGTTAGACAATGGCTATCCTTCTCTAAAACCAAGCATGTTGTTAAAAGAAAAATTTAGAATTTCTGTCTCCTGTCAGGAAGCATCTGGTATGGGACAGAAAGAAGATAGATTTTAAGAAAATATTTTACTTTTCTTCATGCCCATTTTGTTTATATCATATCTTTCACTGAATATATGATTATATGAATAATGTTTATGTTTTCCACAATGAACAGTAGATTTTCCTGCAGTCATCTTAGAAGCTTCCAGGGAGAAGATGGGGCCCCACAATAACAACTCTACCTGTTTGATATGACGTCATGATGCTGATAGAACTATTTATTATAAGACTGGTTTTTGGAGCCGGGTGGTGGTGGCGCACACCTTTAAACCCAGCACTCAGGAGGCAAAGGAAGATGGATCTCTGTGAGTTTGAGACCAGCCTGGTCTACAAGAGCTAGGTCCAGGACAGGCTCCAAAGCCACAGAGAAACCCTGTCTCAAAAAAACAAAACAAAAAAAAGACTGGTTTTCGGGTACCAGTTGCAGAAATGGTGTACTTTCTTACAATGTTCTGGCAAGAACTTCAAAACACAAACATACAAACAAACAAAAAGACCTTATCAACTACTCAGAGACCATTTGTAATTATATAAAACAGCAATCTTGAAACTTAACCATCATTTTACTTTTACAGGATCCCATGGAAAAAACATCACCCCCATGACAGAAGGAAGCAATTCTAGAAAGCAATGTCCCCTCTCTCCCCCAAAAATTGTCCTCACGGTTAGAGACACGTTTAGGGGTTGATTATTACTCGTATAGGGTTGGGGGTTAGGGTGGAAATTATGTAGGCCTATAGATATCAAAAAAAAGAAAAGGGAAGATTGAATGGGATAATAGGTAGTTTAGTGTGAACTTATTCACACTAACAACAACAACAACAATAATAATAATAATAATAATAATAATAATAATAATAGTGAGTAATAGAGTAAATACTTGTGAGCTATTATTTATGGACAATTTATAGTGGTATAGTTTCTTGTATATTGATACAAGTTCAAATTATATTGTTATTTCTGTTTACAATATTTGTACACCTATGCAAAGTTATTGTGTCATATTGTATGCATGCATGTTTCTACCTCTGTTTAAGACATTTTGTATACTGATATAATTTTATGCTATATTTATTATATTGCATTATATATTTCTACCTCTGATTAACATTTCTATACATTGTTTACATTTTAATGTCATTGTCCTCCTTTACTGCCCAGTTGTTTAAAGATTGTTTAATATTCTGATATGAAGTCTTAATCTTTAAGTTATATAGGTATTAAGTATTATAGGTCAAAAGTCATTCATGTTTGTTATACTTTTAGTCACACTAATTAGGTTTTTTTAGATACATAAAGATTGCACTCTGCATAGATAGGTAACCTTCAATCACTTCAAAGATCTGTAGAACATGGCATTTAAATAACTTAGGATTCTGTTGACATGAGACATGATTGCTCCTAGTAGCACTGATCTATTCCTGAGAGAGTGTTGAGCACCAAAAATACTCCACTTGGAGTTTGTCTTCTTCTTGGCACAACTGGTCTTTGAAACAAACTGTCCATGACTTGACCACTGACAAAGTGCACAATGTCCAGACTGGACAAGCATGATACAAGAAAAAAGACTGTCAAATCTTGCCAAGACAGGGTAAAATGGTTTTAAAAAATCCCCTGCCTCTGAAAATGGTCTGTCAGTTATTCTAGGCTTTAGCCAAAGTTGGTTGCTTCAACATTGCAAGTGAGACTCTGGGAGATTGCTCAGGCAGCCAGGTGTCTCTGTCATCTACTGCACATTTTGAAAGCTGCTTGACTGCACTTCCTGTCTACTCAAATAATATTATCTACATTTTCAGGCCTTCGAAGGGGTTGAAGATTAGATAGTCATAGTTACCATCCTCTTGTGATCTAGCCAAGCCATTTCCAATACAAGACTTAGGATAGAATGTTTATTAAAAATTTAGCATATATTCCTTGCTTAATACAGTTTATGCTGTGTTATAATTCTAATCTCATACTTGATATCTGTTCCTAGTATATATAGTTTTGTATTGGGTTTGGAACTCTCTTATTTAAACAAAAGGGGGAGGGCTGTGGAAGCTCCTTCTGTTCCTTCAGCCAATAGCCTTTAAGATACCAGCCCACTTGGGCATGGTCTCTTTTGGTTTAAAAAAGCAGCGGTAGCCCTGCTCTCTCTCTTGCTTCCGGCTCTCACTTCCAGCTGCTAGACTCTGTTCCTGTTCCCCATTCATGCAGAGGACTGTAATCTAGGACAGTGATCTGTAATTCTCCCTAAATAAATAACCCTTTATTATAATGTGGGATTATTTTGTATCTTTCACCATCAACTAAAAGCTAAAAAGAAACTAGCTTTGATTAAAATATAGTGAAACTATGGCTGGTAAAAATCTATCTCACTACATCAATTGCACATTACCAAATTAGATAATTTTTGTGTATTCAAACACATTTTTAAGGTATAACAGCAGCCAACCATAGAATTTACCATTTAGCTTGCTAGTTAAAAATTTGGTGATATATAAATTTTAATCATATCTAATAAATATTTTAATTCTGTATTGCTTGTCCATCAATAAAATTATTTTAAATTATATTTTAATTTACTTTGTGTATATGTGCATGTGTGGGTGGGGAATGTGTGTGCCATAGTGCTTGTGGAGGTCAGAGAACAATCTGGAGGAATAGTGTGGCCCCCTTTGGCTAGTATGTTTGAATGTTTGGTCCCCAGTCAGTGGAACTGTTTGGGAAGGATTAGGAGGTATGGCTTTGTTGGAGGAAGTGTTGCTGGGAATAGACTTTGAGGTTTTAAAAGTTCACACCATCCCCAGTTATCTTTCTGCCTCATACTTGTGGACCAAGATGTAAGCTCTTAGATACTGTTCTAGTGGCATATAACCTGCCTGCTGCCATGCTCCATGACATTATGGCTATGGATATTGTAGTAGTTTGAATGTAATTGACCTCCACAGTCTCATAGGGAGTGGCACTATTAGGAGCTGTGGCTTTGTTGGAGTGGGTATGGTTTTGTTAGAGGAAGTGTATCACCGTGGGTATAGGGTTTCATCTTGAGGACAGTTTCTGGTCAGCCAGCTAAAACATCCTGTTTGTTCCTGTGCACCCTCTGCCCCTCCTGGTGATTAGCTATAGGGCATTGTTTACTCCATCTTGGGTGTGGCAATTTCCCACCTGCCTGGGGGAATTCCTTGTGCAGCAGCTAGGTATATAAGGATTTTCCTAAACTTGAATAAATGGCATTTGGCTGATCTCCTTTCAGATGAACCAGGTCTCTTGTGTGTTCTTTCAATCTCCAGGCCCTTGCTCATTCATGTAAGGTACAGTGACATGTGAACTGTACCAAGAGAATAATGTAGGCGTTACACGTGGGGGTGGGCTTTGAGGGTTTCTGTGTTCAGGATACCACCCAGTGTCTCAGTCAAATTCCTGTTGCCTTCTGATCAAAATGTAGCCAGTACTATGTCTGCCTGTGTGCTGCCCTGCTCCCTGCCATCATGATGATAATGGACTGAACCTTTGGAACTGTAAGCAAGCCACCCCAATTAAAATTTTTCCTTATAAGAGTTGCCATGGTCAAAAAAAAAAAAGAAAAAAGAAAAATTAAAAAGTAACCTGAGCAGTGGTGGCGCATGCCTTTTAATCTTAGCACTTAAGAGGCATAGGCAGGTGGATCTCTGTGAGTTTGATGCCAGCCTGGTCTACAGAACTAGTTCCGTGACAGCTAGGGCTACACAGAGAAGCCTGTCTCAAAACAAAATAAAACAAAAGATTAAAAAAAAAAAAGAGTTTCCGTGGTCATGGTGTCTCTTCAAAGCAATAGAAATCCTAACCAAGACACGAATTCTAAACTCTAACCCTTTGAAATTGTAAGCTCCAAAGGAACTCTTCTGTAAGTTGCCTTGCTTGTGGTGTTTTCACAGCAATAGACAAGTAACTAAAACAAGTGGGTTCTCCACTTTGGTTATGGAACAATTTCTAACAAGAAATATTGGGGGCTGGAAAGATGACTCAGCAGTTAGGAGCAATTGCTGCTCTTGCAGAAGACGTTACTGTAACTCCAATTCCAGGAATCTGATGGCATCATTGGCCTCCACAGGCAGTGACACATGTGGTTCACGGTCATATATGTAGGCAAAACACACATACACACCAAAAATAAAATAAATCTTGATGTAGGATTCCCCTCTATATACTATGAATATATTTTATTGCCATTGGTTAATAAAGAAACTGTTTTAGTCAATGGTTCAGTCATATTTCTAGCTAGCTCTTACATCTTAAATTAACCCATTTCTATTAATCTGTGTATCACCATGAGGCTGTGTCTTTCTCCTTTGGCAGCTACATGGCATCTGCCTGACTCTGCCTTCAGTTTAGTTTTCCCACCTAGCTCTCTTCTGCCCTGCCATAGGCCAAAGCAGCTTCTTTATTAACAAATAGTAATAACACATTCACAGCATACAGAGGAAAATCCCACATCAAAATCTTAAAAATATTGAAAAAAAATCCCATTCAGTCTCAGAGGGCAACTCTTTTAAGACTCATGATAGTCTAACAGAGGGCTTAACATTAATCCTGCAGGAAAGCTCATTAAAATTCAGAAAGTAAACAATTTAATAGCACTAGGAAGTACCTGAAACTGAGCGGATTCTTTAGGTCCTCCCTCCCCAAATGTATATAAACCAGAAGGACTGCCAACAGATAATCTCAGACAAAGCCAAACTTCCTGGAAGGATCTGATTAGAAGAGGGTCAGAGCAATTGAACCATCTGGAAAGACACTCTTCAACCTGTTGAGCTGCCTGCAAGTTGTGTAGTGAACCCTGGCCTATGCTGAGGTGGCTGTTGGTGGTGTAGCTCTTTTTGAGTAATTTCTGCTTTGTACTAACCACCATAAACTTATTGGTTCACCAAGTTTGACTGGATGAGTGGACATTTATTCATGTCTCCCAAGCAATATTGTTACACAACATAACTGAGAACAGAGACCAACAAAAGCAAAGACAAGAATGGGAGGAGTGATTACATGGTCCTGGCTATGAGTAGAAAGGCATCCAACTGGGGGGATCTGAATATGGTTGCTTTTTTCTATATATCATGGGATAGGTTCCTCTAGGTAGTGACATTCCCTGTCTCCTATCTTAATGGTTAACCAAGTGGGGCATGACTGGGAGTTGGCTGGGAACCATCCCTAAGAGGTGGGTTTACCTTAAGATAATGTGCTTTTCCTTCCAAGAATTTCTGCCCCCTAGTTCCAATGAGCTACCATGGGTTCAACTGGGTTTGCCCACCTTTCTATATCCTATCTTGGAAGGTGTATCTACTCTTGACTTCTTTAAGATGCTGGCCAGAGCCTAAGTATGCTTTTATTTTACTTAAAAAATTCTTTATATTCTTTTATGTGTACAGATGTTTTAGCTGCATGTTTGCCAGAAGAGGGTGTCAAATACCCTGGAGCTGGAGTTACAGGTGTTTGTGTCCTGCTGCGTAGGTGCTAGGTACTGAAGCTGGGTCTTTTGGAAGAACATCCAGTGCTCTTAACTATTGAGCTACCTCTCCAACTTCTTAAATTATATTATCAATGGGACTAGCAACCCCAAAGTGGAAAGTCCTAGATTCTGATAACAATATTTTCCTGCCTTTTATTTATTTATTTTTTTGAGACAGGGTTTCTTTGTAGTTTGGAGCCTGTCCTGGAGTTTGCTCTGTAGACCAGGCTGGCTTCTAACTCACAGAGATCTGCCTGCCTCTTCCTCCTGAGTGTTGGAATTAAAGGTGTGCGCCACCACTGCTCAACTGACTTTTAATGTTTTAATTGGCAAGGAAAACAAAACCAACTTGGTCCTGCACCCCTCATTGACATTATCTTGCTATGTCAGCAGTGGTATGCCCCAACAATGTGAGGTGATATATGTAACCAAGGCTGAGTGCTCTACCCAGAGGGAAGGTCTGGGTGGGAAGCCCATGGGGCAAACCCCAATGAGTCTGGAGTCTCTCTGTACTGTGGGATGGTATAGCTGCTTGAGTGGAGTCTGATGCACGAGTATAGAGATGCCTCCCCAAAAGTTAGAGCTTTAAAACACAATTTTCAGTCTGAGAGAGTAACACGTAAGGGATCAGGGTATTGACAGACTGCCACGGAGGTCGCACAGCCACTGCTAGGTATAGTAGCAAGTGCTCTGGCTAAGGTGGCTACTCACTGGGAATTTGCTTGTGTGCAGATGGCAAGATACAAGGAAAAGAGTACAATTTAGGTCTGTGCTAAAGAGCCCTTCCTGGGAAAAAATGAGATAAAAATGATTTAAAAAATAAAATAACTCTAGAAGGCTGGGGAGATGGCTTAATGGTTAAGATCACTGGCTGCTCTTCCAGAGGACCTGGATTTGATTCTTATTAACTACAGGGCAACTTACAACCATGTGTAACTCCAGCCCCAGGAGTTCTGACACCACTTCTAGCCTTTGTAGTCATCAGGCACGCAAGTGGTACACAGATACACATGCAGACAAAACACCCAGACATATAAAATAAAAAACAAAATAAAATATTGTGATTGTAAAAGATCAAACAACAAAAGTAACCCCAAAGATAGGAAAAGTTTGATACCCAGCTCACGAGGCCAAATGGAACTCTTCATCCAAGAAATTAAAAAATGCCAATTTATCAAGGACAGTAGGACTGGGATGTAGCATTAGCGGCTTTGGCAAGTCCTACAGTAAAACATGACCTTTGTGATGTGAGAGGCCTTAGCACACCTGGATGACTTAGCCCAGCATGTGAACTGGGTTTGTAAGATGTCCAAACACATACACATGCACACACACGTGCACACACATACACACACGCGCGCGCGCACACACACACACACACACACACACACACAAGTAAAAGTTCACCACAGGAGTAAAGAAAATCCAGAGCAGAGAGGTGTGTGTGTGTGTTGGGGGATCTTTCTGCTCTCAGAGGCAACCAGCCCTCTGGCATCAGCCTGCGGAACTGTGATGTGCATTCCTGTAGCGTAAGCCACTTTATCTGTAATGCCGTCGTGATGGCTGTCTTCAAATGCAGCATTTATGTGCACCATATCTCCTCATTCCTTTCTGAGGAAGATTGAACTGGGGTTTGAGTCACTACTCTCGAACCATAGTTTGCTGTTGTTTTGAGACAGGGTCTCTCTATGTAATCCAGGCTGGCCTGGAACTGGCTATGTTAAGACCAGGCTGGCCTTGAACTCACAGAGAATTGCCTGCCTCTGCCTCTGCCTCCCCAGTGATGGGATAAAGACGAATATAACACCACATTTAGCTTTTTTTTCCTTCTTTGAGACAGGGTTTCATGTAGCCCAACCTGCCCAAGTGCCGGTATTCCAAGCCTGCACCACCAGACCTGGCTCCTTTGTTTTCTATTTTGAGACAGGGTTTTACAGCAAGTAGAATAGGCTGGCCTCAAACTCACTTTAGCCCAAGCTGGACTTGAAACTGTGGTCCTCTGGAGCAGCTTGGATCCTGAACCTGCAACCCAAAGACTGGCTCTTTTCTTTTTAAATGATAATGTCTTGCTAGACAGTTGGAGATCTTCCTGTTTCATAGGCTGACTGGATTGCAGGTTGGTGTTATCAAACCCAGCTATAGGGCTCTTCTTTCCCCTTGACTTTCCCACAGGCCCTGTCTGCCCTTTGGTTCTCTTCTGTTTCCTTCCCAGCTGATCCCTGACTTTCTTCCTCATGCCACATTGGGGAGATGGATCTCCTTCAGCTGCATATTTACTCTGCAGCCCCAGAGCTGGTAAGCATGTGCTTCTGGCCTTAGTGTAGTTTCCTACTGTAGCTAAGGACATCTATTGCTGCTCCTTGGAGCTCTGTCTCTGCCTCCTTCTTTGTTTTGTTTTGTCTGGGGTTTCATTCACTGTATTTGCCAGGCTGGTTGCCATCCTCCAGCTTTACCTCTTGACCCTGCTTTTTATGGGCATTGCTTATTTGTTATTTGAACAAGAGACTGCTTGTTCGTTTCCCAGCCGCTCAGACTCAAAATAATCACACAGAAACTATATTAATTGCAATACTGTTTGGCCAACAGCTTAAGTGTATTTCTAGCTAGCTCTTACATCTCAAATTAATCCATTTCTATTATTTTATATTTTACCACGAGACTCGTGGTTTACCAGTACCGGCGACATGGTGTCTCCTTGACTCCACCTTCTTTCCTCCTCTATCTGCTTGGGATTCCTGCCTTGCTCTACTTTGCTAAGACACTGGCTGAAACAGCTTTATTCATTAACCAATAAAAGCAACACATATACAGGAGGACTTCCCACACCACTTGTTTGTCTATCTATCATCTATCTATTTGTCTGCCTATCTATCTATTTCTAGACAACGTCTTGCCAAGTAACTGAGTCTGACTTTCAATTATAACCACCCCCTGCCTCAGTTTCCTAAGTGCTGACATTATAAGCATGCACCATCATACTTGGCTTCTTAGGCATTGCTTTAGCCTTCAGTGTCTGCATGTTTAAGCATTTTAAATTTATTTTTATTTTTTTCTAAGACTGGGTCTCATGTATCCTTGCCTAGCCTTGAACTCTTGGGCCTTTTATTTCTACCTCCAGTGCACAGATGGTTCCACCATTTTGCCATACTTGGTTTATATAGTGCTGGGGATTGAACACAGGGCTTCTAGCATGCAAGGGTATGTCTAGTCTCCCATGTCTCTCCAGATAGACTGGCCCTGAATTTATAATCCTCCTGATTTTCCTCTCCCAAGCAGTATCCTTCACTTATGAGTGTTTTTTTTCTGTTGTTGTTTGTTTGTTTGAAACAGGGTTTCTCTGTGTAGCCCTGGCTATCCTGAAAATCACTCTATAGACCAGACTGGCCTTGAACTCAGAGATCCACCTGCCTCTGCCTGAATGCTGGGATTAAAGGTGTGTGTTGCCACCTGCCCGGCCACCTTAGTTTTTTATAAATCAATTAATTAAAGAAAAGGCCTCTCTTGTCTTTAACCCAGGATAGCTTGGAACTAACTTGTAATACATGCTGGTCTCCAACTTTCGGCAATCCTTCTGCCTCACCTCCCAAGTACTGGGTTTATAGATGTGAGCCACCATGCCTGACTTTTCACCTAATGTCTCTAGTGTCAGATTCTGACAACCCCAAATTCTCATACCATGTGGGGTAATTTCTCTTTACCCCAAATCTACAGTTAGCTGATAGTTCTCTTGTTTGTCCCTCGTTGCCTTGTCTCTGAGGACTAAGTCTGTAGAAAGCAGGGGCGTCTGTTTTGTGCACAGCATTGGTCTAATAATTGGGAGTCCATCTGAATGGTCCAAAACTCATCAAACTAAACATCCTGGTATCTAATTCATTCCTTCCTTCCTTGATGGATCAAGCTTTTATATCCTTTAAAGAAGCACCATGTGATGACGAATTATCAAGTCGGCACAATTCAATAACCAAGCTAGCTCAACAGAAACAGGTATTTTTAATGAAAGGAAAAAGGGGAGCTCACTCTACCAAAGTCGCGATCCAATCCCTCTGGCGGACACTGCATGGAGAGAGAGCGTACCTGAGTTCTCCCGATTTTCTACCTGGGGTCCCAGTAGCCACACCCCAACTTGATGTGATTGGCTAGTGGCTCTTCCCCCATCATCTCCCCCTTTTGTCTAAACAGGATTAATCCAAACCCAACATAGCTATATACAATTGGAACAGACACCAAATGCAAAATTACAAACAATAAACAATATTAAGCAAGGAAT
>PVIU01023510.1:0-27281 GCA_004026605.1 Ondatra zibethicus
GATGTTGTAACTGTAATTCTTACTTGATACCTGTCTTCATTGTGTATAATTTTACTTTGTTGTAGATAAATCTTCTGTTATAATTAGACAAAAGGGGGTAAATGTGGTATATTCCTTTATATTGTGTAAATATAAAATAGATGACTTGCCAAAAACTCAACATGATAAAGTTAGGCAGCAGAGTCAAACTGAGAATGATGGGAGGATAGAGCACAGAGCTAGAGAGACACCAGCAGATGCAGAGGAAGCAGGATGTGTAGGAAATGAGGTAACAAGCCATGAGTTACTTGGCATAGAGTAGATAAAATCATGGGTGAATTGAAAATGTAAGATTAAGCTAGTAACAAGCCTGAGCTATTGACCAAGCATTTAAAATTATTGTTAATATATTCAGGAGCAGCTTCCAGGCAGGGATACTCCACCTATGTCAAATTTCCTGAACATTTTATAGTGCACCATTATAGAATATTGTAGTTTTTATGGCTTTGGTTTTCCAAATAGCTGAAGCTTAAAGTGAGCAAGTCAAAGAAGCTAGATAAATATTACTATGAACTTAAGTAGACTTTAGGACTTTATAATTCTTGATTATCAGATATGCCTTATTTATCAAACACATATATTTGTTGTTACTTATGCAAATTTTCTAGTGGCTTGGTGTTGAACAGTTAGCAAAACATTAATAGTTAATGTTAAACCAGCTTTTGTTCATCTGAGTAGACCTTTACAGCCTTAAAATTTTATCATTATCTAAAGTAAATTCTAAAGCAGAGCTGAATCACATACATAATATTTTTAAGCAAATATAACCTTAATTTTTAATACAAAAATCCATAACAATCCAAAATATTTTAGAGACTTGTTATTGGTTCCTTAGTTTAAAATGAGGTATAGTGATAAACAGAGTGCTTGTTATGACTAAAGTTTTATAGTTGTTCTATGTCATGTGGCCATCTTAAGGGCAGTGGCTAAGTTGCATGCCATGTACTCTTTAACCTTAGTAAGGCTGACTGCCATTCTTGTGGCTGCTTACATTTCTTTCTTTCTTTCTCTATTTGATTTTTCAAGAAAGGATTTCTCTATGAAGCCCTAGCTGTTCTGGAACTTGCTCTGTAGACCAGGTTGACCTCAAACTCACAGAGTTTGTCCTGCCTCTTCATCCCAAGTGCTGAGATTAAAAGCAAGCCTCATCATTGTTTGATGGCTGTTTATATCTTGATGAAATTATCAGCAAAGTTAAAGGAGTGTCACATCATTACTATTTAAAACATGTTTACCTAGTAGATATATTAATTTTAAATTAGAGTTGAATCCAAGTTACACACACACACACACACACTCACACACACACACGTTGAATCCAAGTCACATGCATACAGAGAGAGACTTGGATCTAATATGCATATACAGTATATTCAAGAAAAGAATTGAATCCCATATATGTACCTATCGTTACATTTTTAATTATGAGTCTTTTGTTATAAGTTTAAATCTGAAATTCTGTTACATATTTTACAAATTTTAAAGATAACCAATGGATTTACAAATCTTGAGATAGAGTTTACAGCATAATCTTAAGAGAATTTTTAAGAGCAGAGCACAGACAAATAAATCATAGAGATAAAAGATTTTTAAGAGTTAGAGATAAGAGATAAGAGACTTTGCTATCTTTTGCTTGTATGTGGATAGATGCTGTTACCATCTGTGAGAATTATGGAAATCAAGTACACCATACTTTGGTCACTGAGGCTAAAGTGTAGTAATACATTCTGAGTACATGTAGTAACACAAAATGGAACATTTTGCAGGGATGTTTTTATAAGCTTCAAGAGTGAGCTGAGACCTGAAGCTGGGAACTGCAGTCTGAAATGAAAAACAGCATAGTAGAACTACAGGGTAAAAGTGAGACAGTGTATTGTTAGAGATACCCATGCAAGTGGAGCAATCCAGAGGTGAAAGAGAAAGTTATGCATGTGTTGGGCACCAAGGGTGTAGTAAGCTCCACTGTCCACATATGACACATATGACATAGACAAGAAGAGGAATGGGTAAAGGACATGGAAGACCAAGAAAGAACTCCACCTGAGGCAGAGTTCTAAGCTCATAGAAGCCAAGCACGTATAGAAAAGCTGCAGGACTTAGCAGGCAGCTTCTAAGAGGAAGCAAGGAAATTTACAAAGTATAGGCCTAGGAAGGAACAAAGAAAAGGGGAGCAGGTAGCTCTGAGAAAAGGGAGGAAGCAAAGGAAGGAGTCATAGACATCCTCAGTTGGGATTTCAGCTTACATGGAAGGTCAGAGAGGGGAGAAGTGAGAAGAAAGATATCCACCTAGGTGTAGGAGGCTAGAGGTTTAGCAAGGTGGCAGGAGCCAGACAAGGACATGAATGCCAAAAGGAGGATATACCGAGCCAGAACCCAGAAAGAACAGAGACAAATGGTTAGAAATCAATTAGAGGGAAACAGCAGCTGAAGAATCAGACTTTCGGATTATAAATCTAATTTTGTGGGTGGGAGAAATCAGTAAAAATAAATGATCCTTACAACAGCTTGATTCTGAGCAGATGCTACAGGGGAGAACAGAGAGATGAGGCAGTCAGCAAAGGGTGAATGTCTGGTATGTCCCTTCTGTGGCTGGTCTACTCCTTTGCTTTCTCCAGGTCCTGCTAACTCTGGACTTACATTTCTCAATAAAGTTACAGACCTATCCATGGTAAGATAAAGAAAAGACGTATATACAGTGTGTGAGGGCAGACAATACAAAATCAAACAGGGCTTGGTCCTGGATAATATTGGAATCTAGGGTGCCACTAGTCCATCAAATTTGGATTAATTATCTAAGAGATATTGAAGATAGATTTGACTGCAGGAGCCAATAAATTTGGAGCCTATAAAGGGTAGAGGTTTTGTATGGATAATACAATTCCAATGGATAAGGAAGAAAGTAAAGTTCAATGCCTATACTTGAGGATGTCCCAGGAGTCATGAAGACTGAAGTAAAAATACACAAGCTGTTCAGTGGACAGTTACCTCACTCCTTGGAGATCAAGGGTTAAAAGCCTGAGGAGACTCTATACCTGGTACCAGGGCTTTTCAGCTATTGAGGGAATCCAAATGGTAAAAACCAAATAAACAAACAAACAAAAAATTGAGACTCACTCAAGGGAAAGGGTTAGAAGTAGATACCTTCACCTCCAAGAGTATCAGAGACTCAGGGAAGCATTACAGTACCTGAAAGGGATCAATTCCCAACTGTTTGTGATGGGATGGAAAACCAAGACATATGTGCGAATGATGACGGAGGGACTAAAGGGAGAAGGAAAGAGAGGGGAAGAGAGATTAAAAAGAAAAAGACAGACAAACAGACAGACAGATGCACAGAGAGAGAGACAGAGAGACAGAGAGAGACAGAGACAAAGAGAGGGAGTCTATGATGGCATGGGCCTTATGAAGGGTATACAACTCATGGTAACAGTGGAAATGTGTCACATTTGGTGGCTGGTAATGATGTGGCTGCAGGCACTGAGTTGCTGAAGGGCAGGATTGTGGTGTACCTGATTCTGAAATGTGGAGAGTTCCTAAAAATATGAACATATAGATCTCAAAATGATTTCTTTATTTTGTATGACAAGTACATATACTGTTTTCTATTCATAGCACTAAGAGAATAAAGACAATAATTTTTTGTTCATTTGTTTGTTGGTGGTAGATGAAAGAAAGGTCATTTTCTTATTAGATTCTGAGGAAACTAAATTAACTTGAACTTATATGTGAAATAATGGTACTTAATCCATGTCTCAGCTGTATTAGCTTGATTGGCACTGCTTTCCAACTGAGTATAAAATATTCAACAATCTAACAGATAGAAAACATTGGGCTACTCTAAATGTATTTTCAGGGATAATCTTTTTGTAAGTCAAACACAGCACTCTGTTGTCTCAAATTGCCTAAAAATATATACCAGAGATTAGTGTAATAACTATGAGTGTCAAAATCTATCTGCTGGTATTCCTTCCCAAATAATGTCTTCATGGATATAGAACACTGCTACAACTTTTCCCCTATGTGTGTCTTGAAGCCTTTAGGTACTCTAACAAGAAACAATAAAAAAAATGAGAAAAAAGTTAAAATAAGTTTTGTGAGGCAAAGTTTGATTAAGGGGTTGTTCTACAGTAAGTTGTGAATATAAATATATATATATTTACATGTGTGTGCATATATAGATACATAGATATAGGTATTTTAAAGATTTAGAACTAACCCTCTAAATTGCCTGTGTAATAAAGTCTAAGCTTCTACATTTGATACATTATAGCTTTTTCTCACTCAGACCACACTCTAACTCCAAACTCAACTGTTGCTGTATTCTATGATGCATGCAGTGTTACAAAACTGACATCTAATCCCGAATGTCCCTAAAACATCATGTTGGTTTACGATTTTTTCTGTCACTTGCTTTCTGTCTATGATTCATGTGTTTTCTTCCTCATCCCTATTTAATTTATTTCCAATGATCATATAAATTTGATCTAAAAAATAACTTTCTCATGAATCAGATTTATTTGAAAGGAGAGGACTGCTATTCTTTTCCCTCAATAATAGCTCACAAGTATGAAGTTATTGAATCTACCATAATCATGCTACTACTTCGTAACTGATTAGGAGCTATAATTATCTACATTCACTCTTTTCTCTCATCCAAAGTAGATATTTCCTAAAATATTGAATATACTTGGTGACAATAATGAAAGAAATAATAGGTGACAATTTCATGACTTTCTATGCTATATAAAGTTTTAAGTAAATATATCAAGATGCAAATTCAATGTGAAGATTTGAGTTCAGCTAAAATTTATTAGATTTTTTCCTCTGAAGTCATTCCACTGTTTCTGCATTGTTTCAATAAGGACTCCTAAGGATGTTGGCAATCTAAATATCCTTTTCTGTCTCTTATTTCCTTCTAGCTTATGTGAGCAAAAACAGCTTATAGGTAGCCTTCTTGGGCTGCCAGCCCCTAAATCATAAAACAGAGACTTATTATTAATTATTAATATTGCCTTATCTTAGGCTTGTTTCTAGCTAGTTCTTTTTTTTTAATTAACCCATTTCTACTAATCTATGTGCTCATCTACATACTGTCCATCCTGCTTCTTGCTTCCTCAGTGTCCAACAGGTTGCACTTTGCAGGCTAATCCATTGGCTGGCAGCTGGCTCCCCTTTTTCTCCTCTCACTAGCCCTGGCAATTCCTCTTGTATAACTACTTGGCCATTCTGCTTTTTATTTGACCAATCAGTTGCCCTAGGCTGGCAAGGTAAAACAGCAACACATCCTTAGAATGTTAAACAAATGGAGCATCAAGAAAAGCAATTATTCTGCAACACAAACAAATGTATCACATCTTTACACACCTAAACAAATATGCTATTTGACGACAATGACTAATGAGGTTGATGATCATGGATGAGGAAACAGAAAGAATATGTTTGATTTGAATCATTTTGCATGCCAGTTGAGATGTGAAAACATAGCCTCCAATAGTTGAAGTTTGCTTCTTAAGGCTGTCCATTGTAAGACCTTTTACACAGAGTCTGGAAATTGGCCCATGCATTAGAGGGAATGTTGCAAAATAATTTACAAGTTAATGTGAAGTATTAGCAGTCGTGGTTAGCTACAAGCATAAGCCTCATCTCCCTGTGGCTCTCTCAGCAGAAGTAATGCTTTTATTTCCTTCCTGAGAGTCTTAGTCCATTAAGGTTACAATAAAAATACCATAAACAGGGTAAGTTACAGACACAAGTAATTTACTTCACCCAGTACTGGAGGTAAAGGAATTTCATGATTAAGACAATGAAAGTTCAATGTCGGATAAAGGCTCGTTTTTAGGGATTTACAGAGTGCAACGTCTAGTATTGTGAACACAAATGAATGGGGAAGAAACACCTTTTTATGGCTTCGTTTTAAAGGGCCCTAGTTACAACTGCTATCTTCCAATGTCCTCATCTTTGAATATTGCCAAGACCTAACATGTCAATGATTAAGTTTTAGCATACTTATAATGTGCTAATCATTGATGTCCAAATATTGATGTTAGGAGTATTTCTTAAGATGAGCCTATCCGCCAATACAAATAAATCCAATCAGACCATATTAGACCAAATAAAAGTTGCCCATGTAAATGCAGTACTCCTGGCTGACCCCGGAAAGCATGGCAAGAAAAAGAGAACAGGGGAGACCATGCAAAGCCTGGAGACCATGTGTTCCTTTTCTGGGCAGCAGCCTAAATAGCCTGTGGGAGTGATCCTGACCCTCTCTGTGGAGGGATCACTGTGTGGTGGGCTTTCCTGGAGGTGAAATCTTGGCCAAGGCAACTCCCAGGGGAGGAGGCCTGAAATGAAACGTCCTGCTCCATTGGCACTCCAAGGATGGATACCAGGGGCTTGGTGATGCTTTCACCCAAACATCCCAGACTTCTTGGATATAGAAGTGTCAGGGGGCTGGGGTCTCACATTTGACCAAACATCTGATGCATTTTAAATCTGTCTGGAGAAGAAAGGCAACCTCAATAGGAGATTAAGTCTTATATTGAACACTATATAGATTAAGCATTGTAGAATCCAGGATAGTAAATCATGTGGGCCTATTATTTTCAATGGAAGGTAATGAATGATACATAGTTACTTGAAATATTGGAATAAAAAAGGGTCAATAAACATTCTTATTCTTTACTATCTTACTAAGATCCAGCCTCCACAAGATTTCCTCTACTATCCTAAGAATTATTTAGGATAATCTTAATCCTGCATTTAATAGAGCAATTCCTATGAAAGAGGCTCAATGTAATTTATCTCCTCCACCAAGACAATCTGTTCTTATACTTTCCACAGATCCTTTTCTGCACCCTAGCCCTGAACTCTATTTTTATTGTATAGGTCACAGATCACAAGTTTTACTTTGTTTAAGTATGTAAGAAAAGTAAATCATGAGGTCAGTCACTGGAAGATTTTGACCTGGTGCTGGCAAAGATGTCACTCTCTTAAATTTCATTCTCCATCTCCTTAGAATTGGATCACCTGTAGGTCTTGATGCTTGCCAGGTGTATGGGTGGCTGGTGAGATCTTGTGGGATGGGGAAGTAGGAAAATAGAGAGTGGGTCTTGGGAAGTAGAACGCTGTCCTGACAAATTCCTTTCATTAACATGTTTTTATTGTGGGTCAGAGAGATGGCTCAGTGATTAAAAGTATTTATTGAATAATCATGAGGCCTGGAATATTTGGCCCATTACCACCATAATTAGTCAGGGCTTCCCATTAATTCCTGTAACTCTAACTCCAAAGAATCCAAAGACTTCCCTGGTGTCTGTGCACTCACGGCCACATACACATGTCCTTATACTAATGTAGACACACACAACACACAGAAAAAAGAATCATGGGCCTCTTTTGTGGATTGGACAGTTAGGCTGTATTCACTGTGGCCATCTGCTCACTTTCATGATGAAAGTTTTCTCTATACCTGCTGGAAGACTGTACCACCCACTCCCTTTTGTTTCTGTTTCTCTACACATTTTAGCTGTCTGTCACTTCTTTTGTGTTTTCCAGCCATTCTCACTATGTAGAAGAGTCTATTCTTGCTATGCTGACTTGTCTCATTTACCATGTCACACAGAGACAATGTCTAGTCTCCCATCTTCAGAAAGTGTTCATTTTCATCTGTTTCTCTGCTGAGATTTGATATTTGTTGCATTAGACTAGGCCTACTCTTTTTAGGAAATTCATCATACTGAGCAGGTGGTATTTGAAAGTACAGTTCTCAAAGAGAAGAAATCCTGCTACAGGAACAGTACCATAGTGATGAGCCAGATCTGAAGAACAACTAAGAAACACTTAAACAGGTAAACCATCACAGAAAAGTATAAGCAAGGATCAATTATGACACAGCATAACCTAAATAGTTAATAATTAATAAAATAAAAGTATTAATAGCAAAGGGACAATGATGAGTCTGGAATGATAACAGGCATGCCAAGAATCTAAGGTTCTTCCAGTGAGCTTATACTATAGACACTTCTGTAACTATGGAAATGTGGTTTTGACCATTATAAGACTCAGAAATTTGCCTGTGAATGTATATAAGTACTATAGGCAATTACTTGCAATATTATATTTTTATCTATACACTAAACATTATACTATTTTCTGATTATCTGTAGTAATATTTATTAAATTCACTTTCTCTGTCTACTTGATCAGAAATATACCCACTTTCTTTCCTACTGTATTGTAACTAATTATTTCATTCATTTTAAGATAAAGCTTAAAATAATTTAATTTTTCCTGACAAGAAGAGCTTGCTTAGTTTCCTGGACTCACCATATATTCTTCTTTGAAATTGTAAAAAAAAAAATTCACCTCTTTCTATTATCAATGTCTTTGACTATCTAGTCATCTGTCCATTCATCCTCTGAGGGATTATGTAGAAATTTGGACTATCTAAATGTGAACATACAAACAAGGTCTTTATACATGTTGTTCATTTCCTATTATGGTTGACTTTCATGCAGCTTATAAAAGTTCTCTTGATTTCTTCCTTGTCCTACTTTTAGATGGATATATTTAATCACTCTTGCTTTCTTTCCTCAGTTATGCATAATACACTGCCAACTGTGCACATTGTGTGTGTTTTTGAATTTATGTTAATGAATATGCATGTAAGAGATGCTCAAGGCAAGATCATAAATAAAGGACTATTTGCATTCCTCATAAAACAATGGAAGGAATGAGAGGAAAGGAAGAAGAGGAGGAAGGAGGGAGTGAGTAGGTGAGAGAGGAGAAAAGGAGAAGTAAGGGGGAGGCATTTCTTCTTTCATTCTTATACAACTCTAGTTTGAGGATAAAGAACCAACATTGAAGTATCGTAGTTCATGCTAATTTAATTAATAAATAAAATATGCAAAATTCCAGGACTTTCTTCATTATGACATTCATACTATTAAAATTTTCTTTGCTTAATTTTTGAATAACCTAATTTTCATTGTTATTATATGAATGTTTTGGCTACATGTATGTCTATTCACTGCATATTTATCTGGTCCCTGTCGAGGTCAGAACATGACATAAGGTCTCCTGAAACAGGAGTTATAGGTGGCTGTAAATCACTGTATGGGTACCAGGAATCAAACTTGAGTTCTCTGTAAGAGCAGCCAGTGTTCTTAACTCTAAATTATCTCTACAACACTCAGCTCAAAAGAGTTTCTTAATATTATATTTAAAATCTTA
Source organism: Ondatra zibethicus (assembly GCA_004026605.1). Classification (NCBI taxonomy): domain Eukaryota; kingdom Metazoa; phylum Chordata; class Mammalia; order Rodentia; family Cricetidae; genus Ondatra; species Ondatra zibethicus. The sequence continues at coordinate 9,271 of PVIU01023510.1, forward strand.
TCAGTGTTCTTCATGTTCTTATATATTGGTTTATCCAATAATTTTGTATTTAATAGTCTTAATTATTATTTTGCTTATGTTTTTTGGACATTTGTTTTACCACAATACAAAACAAATCACAAAATATATTTTAAAGTAGATGTTAAGGTATTGAATAAAATTCCAGGGCATTTATTTCTCCTAGTGTAAGTACTTGGAATGAGAGATTTTATGAAGATAGATCAGTTTCTGTGGCATATCAGCAAAGTCAGGTTGTTTAACTGATGGAACACTCATTAATTATCCAGATACCACTAAGTTAAAGAGTGTCAAAAATATGGATATATAAATTATTTTCATTTAGTGAGCTGTTTTCCTTATTTTGCTGACTTTTATTTTAATAAACAGTTGATCTATGCTACATATTATAAAATATTTCAATGAATTTTTGATGGTTGTGAAGTCATATTTTTGTAATGGAGTCACTTTATGTTTAGGTTTTATTGATGATATTAAAAAGATAAATATGGCCATAAAGTTCTACAGGTACCAGAGACAGGAAGCATATACCCATAAATCTCTAATCTCTAACCCCTGAATATTAACACTTGCAGTTCCCTGTTTTCAATATATACATTACTATATCAAATAAGTGAGAGCTTTTAAGGGGGGATAGATACCTGCTACAGTTCCATTATCTCTTGTAGGTTTGCCAATCATTACTTTTCATCCTTTGCTGACTTGGGTATAGAGATTTTATTTCATTTGCAAGTTCCAGGTTGAATTTGCACTCTGATAAGTGACAAGAACACATGAAAGACAGCTGTTAGGCTACTGTATTTCCCTACAGAAACATATTCACAATAAGAATTATTTCAGTGATTATGCAGTGATATGTAATGTCCCATTTTTATAAATTACCATCCTTACTAAAGTATGAAAGAGCAGCTCTGTGGTAGTGTCTTTCCCCTTAAATCCCAGCACTTGGGAGGGAGAGTTGGCCAGATCTCTGTGAGTTCAACATCAACCTGGTCTACAAAGTGAGTTCCAGGACAGCAGGGTCACACAGAGACATCAAAACCAAACAAGTATGGAAAATATGGAAGAGCTAAAATGGAAGAAAAAAAGTATGTGTGTGACTGTGAAGAGAGCTAGAGAGTCACTGTATACTGGAGGGAGATGAGGAGATTTAGGGTCGAAAGAGATAAGACAGGCAAGTTAAAAAGTCATTAGGAAACGAGTCAGAGAAAAGTCACAGGAATTGTATGTGAGCAACCCTAGTGCCTATGTAGAAAGTAACATTGCCAATGCAGCAAGTAAGCTTGAGGGTGGAGGCAGTTCCAGGGATGAACAGCTGATGGTCAACTTGTAGTTTTAGAAAGAGGAGGAGCTGTACCAGTTTGCATTCTGAGAGCAATGGAGGAGTGTTCCCTTTACCCCACATCCTCTCCAGTATAAGTTGTCATCACTGTTTTTGAACTTTGCTATTCTTTCAGGTGTAAGATGGAATCTCAGAGTTATTTTGATTTGCATTTTTCTGATGGCTAAGGATGTCAAACATTTCCTTAAGTGTCTTTCAGGCATTTTAGATTCCTCTGTTGAGAGCCTTCTGTTTAGGCCTATACTACATTTTTTATTGGATTATTTGTACTTTTAATGACCAGTTTCTTGAGTTCTTTGTATATTTTGGAGGTCAGCCCTCTCTATCTGATGTGGGGTTGTTGAAGATTTTTTCCTATTCTGTAGGGTGCAGTGTTGTCAGTATGGTGATTTCTCAGAAAATTAGGAAACAACCTTCCTCAAAACCCAGCAAAACCACTTTTAGGTATATACCCACAGGATTCTCACACCACAGGGCATATACTCAACTCATAGCCGCATTGTTTGTCATAGCCAGATCCTGGAAACAACCTAAATGCCCCTCATTCTAAGAATGGATAAGGAAAATATGGTTCGTTTCCACAATGGAGTATTATACAGCAGGAAAAATAATGACATCTTGAAATTTGCAGACGAATGGATGGATCTAGAAAAGTCTTCGTTGAATTCAATGAAAATAAAGACACAACATACCCAAACCTATGGGATACTATGAAAACAATGCTAAGAGGAAAGTTCATAGAACTAAGTACCCACATAAAGAAAATGGGGAAAGCTCACATTAGAGACTTAACAGAACATCTGAAAGCTCTAGAAAAAAAAAGAATCAGACTCACCCAGGAGGAGTAGAAGACTGGAAATAATCAAACTGAGGGCTGAAATCAACAAAATAGAAACACAGAAAACAATTCAAAGAATCAATGAAACAAAGAGCTGGCTCCTTGAGAAGATCAACAAGATCGACAAACCCCTATCCAAACTAATCAAACGGCAGGGAGAGAACACTCAAATCAACAAGATCAGAAATGAAAAGGGGGACATAACAATATACACTGAGGAAATTCAAAGAATCATTAGGTCTTACTACAGAAGCCTGTATGCCACAAAATTGGAAAATGTAAAAGAAATGTATGTTTTTCTTTAGATAAATACCATATACCAAAATTAAATCAAGACCAGGTGAGCAATTTAAATAAACCTATAAGTCATGAGGAAATAGAAGCTGTCATCAAAAACCTCCAAACCAAAAAAACCGAGGACCAGATGGTTTTAATACAGAATTCTAAAAGAACATCCAAGAAGAGCTGACACCTATACTCCTTAATGTGTTTCACATAATAGAAACAGCAGAGTCATTGCCAAACTCTTTTTATGAAGCTCCAGTTACCCTGATACCAAAACCACACAAAGACGCAACCAAGAAAGAGAATTACAGACCAATCTCACTCATGAACATTGATGCAAAAATTCTCAACAAAATAATGGCAAACTGAATCCAAGAACACATCAAAAAATTATCCATTATGATCAAGTAGGCTTCATCCCAGGGCTGGTTCAACATATGAAAATCTTTAAATGTAATCTCTCACATAAATAAACTGAAAGAAAAAAATCATATGATCATTTCATTAGATGTTGAAAAAGCATTTTACAAAATTCAACACCCCTTTATGATAAAGGTCTTGGAGAGATTAGGGATACAAGGTTCATACCTAAATATAATAAAAGCAATATACAGCAAGCCGACAGCTAACATCAAATTAAATGGAAAGAAACTAAAAGCCATTCCACTAAAATCAGGAACAAGACAAGGCTTTCCACTCTCTCCATACCTCTTCAATATAGTGCTTAATAAGACAATATACCTCTCTCCATACTTCTTCAATATAGTGCAATAAGACAACATAAGAAGATCAAGGGGATTCAAACTGGAAAGGAAGAAGTCAAACTTTCGCAGATGAAATGATTGTGTACATAAGTGACCCCAAAAACTCTACCAATGAACTCCTACAGCTGATAAATACCTTCAGTAATGTGGCAGGATACAAAATCAACTCAAAAAAAATAGTAGTCCTCCTATACACAAAGAATAAAGAAACAGAGAGGGAAATCAGAGAAACATCACCTTTCACGATAGCCACAAATAGCATAAAGTATCTTGGGGTAACACTAACAAAGGAAGTGAAAGATCTATTTGACAAGAACGTTCAGGCTTTGAAGAGAGAAATTGAAGAGGTAACCAGAAAATGGAAGGATCTTCCATGCTCTTGGATTGGCAGGATCAGCAGAGTAAAAATGGCAATTCTACCAAAGTCAATCTATAGATTCAATCCAATCCCCATCAAAATCCCCCAAAAAAATCTTCACAGAGCTTGAGAGAACAATAATTAACTTTATATGGAAAAACAAAAAATCCAGAATAGACATACAATCCTAGACAATAAAGGTACCTCCAGAAGTTTTACCATCCCTGACTTCAAACTCTATTAGAGTTACAGTAATGAAAACAGCTTGGTATTGGCATAAAAACAAAGATGTTGACCAATGGATTGGAATCAAAGATCTGGATATTATTCCACAAACCTATAACACCTGATTTTTGAGAAAGGAGCAAAAATTATACAATGGAAAAAAGAAAGCATCTTTAACAAATGGTGCTGGCATAACTGGATGTCAACCTATAGAAGAATGAAAATAGATCCATATTTATCACCATTCACAAAACTCAAGTTCAAATGGACTAAAAACCTCAATATAAATCTGACCAACTGAACCTGATAGAAGAGAAAGTGGGAAGTATTCTGTAACACATGAGCACAGGAGACCACTTCCTATGTATAACCCCAGTAGCTGAGACAGTAAGAGCAACAATGAATAAATGGGACCTCCTGAAACTGAGAAGCTTCTGTAAAGCAAAAGACACTGTCATTAAGACAAAAAGGCATCCTACTGAATAGGAGAAGATCTTCCCCAACCCCACATCAGACATTTCCCGCTACCCACTAACCCTCCTCCCTCCCCCTCCATCCTTAGGAGAGGGCAGTGTACCCTGCCCTGTGGGAAGTGCAAGGCCCTCCCCCTTCCATCCCAGCCTCGGAAGGTGTGCATCCAAATAGACTAAGTTCCCAAAAAGCCAATACATGAAGAAGAGAGAGGTCACAGTGCCATTATCAATGGCTTCTCAGTCCTTCCCCATTGGTAGCCACATTTAGAGAGTCCGGTTTGATCACATGCTCTTTCAGTCCTGGTCCAGCTGGATTTGGTGAGCTCCTATTAGATCAGGCACACTGTCTCAGTGGGTGGACCAACCCTTCACGGTCCTGATTTCCTTGCTCATCTTCTCCCTCCTTCTGCTCTTCAACTGGACCTTGGGAGCTCAGTCCATTGCTCTGATGTGAATATGGGTCTCTGTTTCTATCTCCATCCATCGGATGGAATTTCTATGGTGATATTCAAGATATTCATCAACGTGACTATGGGACAACACCAGTTCAGGCACCCTCTCCTCTGCTGCCCAAGGACCTAGCTGGGGACATTCCCATGGACACCTGGGATCCCCTCTGAAACTGAGAAGCTTCTCTCTCTCTCTCTCTCTCTCTCTCTCTCTCTCTTTGACAACCTGAGGGTTGAGAGAAGCTTCTCTAAAACAAAGGACACAGTCATTAAAACAAAAAGGCATCCTACTGAATGGGAGAAAATCTTCACCAACCCCAGAGCAGACAAAGGTCTGTTCTCCAAAATATACAAAGAACTCAAAAAACTAGACATTAAAATTCTAAATACCCCAATTAAAAATGGGTTAATGATCTGAACAGAGAATTCTCAACAGAAGATGTTCAAATGGCCAAAAGATACTTAAGGTCATGTTCATCTTCCTTAGTGATCAGGGAAATGCAAATCAAAACAACTTTGAGATACCATCTTACACCTGTCAGAATGGCTAAAATCAAAAACACCAATGATAGCCTATGCTGGAGAGGATGTGGAATAAGGGGGACACTCATCCATTGCTGGTGGGAATGCAAACTTGTGGAACTACTTTGGAAATCCGTGTGGCAATTTCTCAGGAAACTGGGAGTCAACCTACCTCAAGATCCAGCAATATCACTCTTGGGAATATACCCAAGAGATGCCCAATCATACTACTAAAACATTAGTTCAACTATGTTCATAGCAGCACTATTTGTAATAGCCAGAACCTGGAAACAACCTAGATGCCCCTCAATGGAAGAATGGATAAAGAAAGTGTGGCACATATACACATTGGAGTACTACTCAGCGGTAAAAAACGATGACATCTTGATTTTTGCATGCAAATGAATGGAAATAGAAAACACTATCCTGAGCGAGATAACCCAGACCCAAAAAGATGAATATGGTATGTACTCACTCATTAGTGGGTTCTAGCCATAAACAAAGGACATTGAGCCTATATTCGTGATCCTAGAGAAGCAGACAAAATGGCCGGGTAAAAGTTGGGAGCATGGGGGTGGGGGTGGGTTGCGGGGAAGGGGAGAGGGAGAAAAGAGAAGGGAGAAGGGGAGGGTTAGGAGAGCTTGGGGGAATGGGATGGTTGAGATGGAGGAAGGGCGGATATGGGAGCAGGGAAGAAGATATCTTAATTAAGGGAGCCACTTTTGGGTTGGCAGGTGACTTGGCTCTAGCAGGAGTTCACAGCTATCCACGGGGATGTTTCCAGCTAGGTCCTTGGGCAGTAGAGGAAAGGGTGCCTGAACTGGCCTTGTCCCATAGCCACACTGATGAATATTTTGAATTTCACCATAGAACCTCATCCGGCGATGGATGGCGTTAGAGACAGAGACCCACACCGGAGCACTGGACTGAGCTCCCAAGGTCCAGTTGAAGAGCAGTAGGAGAGAGAAGATGAGCAAGGAAGTCAGAACCGCGAGGGGTTGGTCCACCCACTGAGACAGTGTGCCTGATCTAATGGGAGCTCACCAAGTCCAGCTGGACTGGGACTGAATGAGCATGTGATCAAACCGGACTCTCTGAATGTGGCTGATAATGGGGGCTGACTGAGAAGCCAATGATAACGGCATTGAGATTTGATTCTACTGCATATTCTGGCTTTTTGGGATCCTAGTCTCTTTGGTTGCACACTTTCCTAGGCCTGGATAGAGGGGAAGGGCCTTGGACTTCCCACAGGGCAGGGTTCCCTGCCCTCTCTTAGGACTGGAAGGGAAAGGGTGGGGTGAGTGGGGGAGCTGGAGGGAAATGGGAGGAGGGAAAGAGGTGGAAATTTTGAATGGTATTATTTTCAAAGCAGTAAAAAATATTTACATTTAGATAAAAAAGATAAAAAAGAAATAGAATGGAACTATGTAGCAAAAGTAAACCCCATTCAACCTGAAATTTTTTTTTAATTTAAAAAAATATTAAGAAAAAGAAACAGGACGAATCCTTGGTTCTTGCACTCTTTTAACCCATATCCATCTCTATAAGCCAAATGTAGGTATTTGGCCTAAAAGTTACTGTAACTTTCTGAGATACCTGGAGTAATTCACCATGAAAGATCGTGTTCAAGCAAGTCACAAGTTTGCTTAGGGAAATTGATAACAGGGTGCGGCAGGATTTGGACTCCAAACCACACCCTCGAGGAGGTGCAGCAGCCAGTTCTAAACAGGGAAAAAAATCACAAAGAGACAGAGTCCTATCCAATCTTAATGTGATACTGGGGAGAATGAGTTAGACACTTTCCATGGCGACTCATTTTTAGCCCATCAGAGAGATCAGTGGTTGGGTACCACCTAAAAGGGTTGGAACTTTTGAGGTTTACACATGCATGGTGGAAGAGTAGCCTCAGGAAATTGTGGGTAGCAGCTGACAGAAGAATGGTAGACTGAGACAAAATGGAGTTTCTGCTGCTAACTAGGATCTCACAGTTAATATTCATTTTGTTGGTAGGCTGGCTTTGGAGTAATTTGTTGATGTATTTTTCCTTTCTTTGAGTTTAAATCGAGGGAATTACCATTTGGGACTGACCTACTCTCCTGATTAGAAAACATCACAATTTAGCATGCTGAGGAACTCTTCCAGCAATGACTAAGCAGATGATTGATGAGAGATGGTTCCTCAGAGGCCAAATGTCTGTTACATACCTACTGCGATGATTAAGCAGTTGAGAGCTTAGCTTATACAACAAAGTGTTATGCGACTCCATTCTATTTAGAGGAAGTAGGATCTGCCAATAAAGTATTCTTGGGAAGAATAAAACTGGGAACACCAAAATTAAACATTATCAGTTTCCAAATCAGTCAATATATTAATTTGGGACGTTAATTTGTGAAAACAGGGATTTGGGAAACTTTCGTGATAAACAATGAAGCAAACAGACAAATGGAAATTATAACCTTACCTTTTCTAAAATCATTCTGTTCTTATTTCTCTTAATGCAACATTGTTATAAAGATTAGACAAATTGTCCAACATAGACTATCAACTTAGTGGTCCTTCCATGTAACAAGAGAGTAAGTATTTCTATTCCTTTCCTTCATGTACTAATTATTAAGATACAATTGATAATAAAAAATTTCTGTACCACACAAATAATCTCTTACAACAGGATTATATGCTTCTGTGTTATTTTCTTTGAAAATTAAGCTTTTGAAAACAATGCTTAGTGAAGAACTCTTTATAAAGCAATTGCTAAGAGCACCTTTTAATGATTATCAAAGTCAAATTGAACTCAAATGTTTCAATTACTTGTATTATGGGGATATGATAATTTAATATTGATATTCAACTAAGCCTTGCTAAAGGACAATGGCTGTTGAAAGGCAAGTGAAATGTTAAGTGATTTTTATCTTCTTTGACATCAAAATATACCAATAATGAGGTCCACAGACACTAATATGAACAAAGTCCTTCACTTCCAACAGCTAAATTTATCCTTCATTTTAGTTCAGCTACACACACCAAACTACACAGAACTCTTTTACAACCAGGAAAAATAACAAAACAAAAATAAGCAAACAAATAATTCCAAATTCAAATGCTGCCATGTGTATGAGACAAATTGCATTAAACGTGCTTCACTAATGAGAACTGGAGTGAGCAAACAAATAAGGACTGTTTATTTTAAGTCTTGAGAGGTGGATGTAGTAAATTTTTATAACTAGAACAAAATTAAATGAGATAAATACACCGAGAAAGTAAAATCCAAGACACAACTTACTCAGTGGGACAAGTATTTGTACTGAATGTGAATATAGAATTCAGTTTGATTAATCAAATTTATGTAACATTTGTTCCCTACATACTCTGTTCTAGGCAGTTTTATCTAGTTATTAAACTAAATAATCACACACATCTTAATGTTTGCATTACCCTATTTTATAGTCAAGAAAGAAGATACAGAGAGAGTAAGCTGCCTGTAGGTGTGTGTCTTCTCAATAATAGAGCTTGATTTCAAACTTAAGCTCTTAAGAAGAGCATGACTCCTCCATCTAATTTAACATGCCAAAATAGTTAAAATAATTAGTACTATGATGTATAGGAAAGATGCCTTCATAGTTTACAAATGTAATATGCATAAACATAGGTTAATATGTAGTTCCTCAGGCTCACCTACAAACACTTTGATTACACTCGTCTGCATAAGAGGCAATGTCTGCATTGTTTTAATGAGTGCCACTGATTATTTAGTTGACTTTCACCAGAGTTTGAAAAATGAAATTTTATAGAAAATGTAGCCTTTATCATGTTGAGCTCCTAAATGGAAAGGCTAGAAAATCAGTAATACAATAAAATATATATTTTAATATAAAAGCTTATTATTCAACATTAATGATCCTTTTCTTAATTGACTAAAATACAGTTCTTATAATTAAAAGACGGTTATATATTTTTAGGAAAATTAATTCTGTATATCTCTTATTTGGTCATTGTTAAAGTTTGGTTTTCCATTGTTTTTGGTGAACAACATGAAGAAAATCCACAAGGCTTTAAATGGGTAGATTTCAGTTTATAAGTAATAGTCATCCAGGGAAGTCAAGGCAAGAGCGTAAGGAAGCCATGGAGAAAGACTGCCTATTTGTTTGTTCTCCCTGACTTGTTCAGTCGGCTTTCTTATACATCCCAAGTTCACCTGTCCAGGCATGGCAACACCCACCATGGGCTTTGCTCATCCATGTCAATAAAATCAAGAAAATGCCACAGCAACTATCCTCAGGCCTATCTGATGGAGGCGATTCCTTAGTTATGCCTCATTTTCCAGATCACTTTAGTGTACATCAAGTTGACAAAACTAACTGGTACAATTAATATTAAGATTTAATTCAGCATTGTATCTATAAAACAATTTACTTTTTAAATTAGGCATTAAAATTATACTTATGTCAAAAATATAAACATTTAGCTTTTTAATTGAAAATATTTTATGTTTATGTGCATGGGTATTTTGCCACATTCATGTCTATGAACCATGTGCATGTTTGCTATTCACAGAATCCAGAAAAGGAAACTCAACACAGTCACCTGAAACTGGAGTTACAGATTGTTTTGCGCTATTATGTGGGTGCTGGAAAGAGCACCAATTTATATTAAGCACTGAGCCATCATTCTAGCTTCTACACCTTTGTGTTTTGATATACATTTGTATTGGGTAATAATAAAATATTACTGTGATATAAGAGTGGTAATGACTCTTAACAGAATCTTCACACTAGGCACGCTTCTGGGGTATTATCTTGATTACTTTATTACTCTGAGAACACAAAGGACCATTCCCTGGTAAAGATACCCACAGCTATATGAAACAGAGAAAGCAAGCCGAGTATGCTTTTATTATTCTCTGGTTTCTGACTATGACTGTAATGTAACCAGTGGGTTCCAGCTCCTATTACATGAGTTAACTCACCATAATCTGTTAATGGGAAGGAAAAAAAACCCTGTCTTACTGAAGTTTCTTTTTCAGATGTTTTATCACTGTAACAAGAAAAAAAAGATAATTAGGAAAGCTATCTCTAAATCATTTAAAGAATTTTTATGGTGAAATCAATCAAAATTCATCAGATGTTATAAATATATTTGTATTAAATTATATTATTATCTATAATCCTTCTAGGTACTGAGGCAATCTTTAGTATTTTGCCTTTCTCCTGTTTAAGTATTAAGTTATCAACTGTTCAACAACACTTACCCATTCGTCTTTTCCATACTCACCTTAAACTCTTATCATTACTGTTCTTTTTATATTTATTTTGTATACCAACCTTTTCTCCTCTTCTTCTCCTCCTGTTCTCTTCCTCCACTTCCCTTCTACTCCCCTCCCCCATCCACTCCTCCTCCATCTCCATTCTGAAGAGGTAAGTACTCACATGGCAGTCAACAAAGCATGGCATATCAAGTTGAGGCAGGACCAAGCTCCTCATTCTTGCATAAAGACTGGGCAAGGAATCCTGCTATAAGGAATATGCTGCAAACAGCCTGTTCATGAACCAGGGACAGATGCTGGCCCCTTTGCTAGGGGCCTCATAAAAAGAACAAGCTGGGCTACTGTCGCCCACCTGCAGAGGACCTAAGTCAGTCGAACGGCAAGATGTAGCTGTTAGTCCATGAACTCCCATAAGATCAAGTTATTTGGGTGTGGTCTCTTGTACCATAAATGTAGACATGAAGTTTGCATGGTCTCTTTCTCTCTGCTACTTGATTCGGTGCCTGTTCCCCACTCATGCAAAAGACTGTGATCTGTGAGTCTATCCCTAAATAAAGAACCTTTTATTATACTTAATTCTGAGCTAGAGTGGGCCTATTTTATAGTGTTCATCTACATGAAACAGTTTTCATTCTTGGTTTATATACTCAATTTTAAAGCATGGTTTATTGAAATGTTATCATTCTGTAATATTCATTTGTAGTCCCTTTATAAAAATTCATTGGTTACAGATATGTAAAATTGCTTATTGACACTCCTCTCTGACACAATAGCTTTATCATCTGTGTTTTGGAAGTGCTGGTGTCTTTCTGTAATACAGCTTTGTGCCAATAAGATATTGCATATAATTTCCAGATTCAAAATTGGTAATATGTTAAGTCTAAAGCATATCCTTATAGATTCATTGATAAATCACACAATATAACAATGAAAATCTGAAGAATTAAGTATTCTTTCTTTTCTTTGAATAGTCAATAGAGAATATTTATACTCCTAGACTATTTTGTTTTTTAAATCTACCATATTTTTCCAGAAGAAATAATTCCAACTTTTACAAAAATATTTATGAGTTATAGTAGGAGAAATATAATGACAATAAAATAGATTATATTGACCAAACTTTTAGCTAAGAATAATCATAAAGCTAGACAAAACACAAGAAACACATTAAACACTGAAAAAAATGGTGGTGTATCACACATGATTTCTATCTTAGAGAAAGACAGAGGTGAATTGTTCATTACTTCCCTTTTCTCACACCCTGTGCATATTTGCCCATGAGTACCTTTGGGGAACAATATACAAGCAGAAGGAAGCAAGGTCATATCATTACCAAACCTGAAATATGGGTATTAATAAATCTGAGAAGTAGGATACTGAGATGTGTGCCTCAGCTCTTTTTATTCTTGTAATTTTCATAATTAAAAATTATTAACTCATGAAGCAAAGTTCTTTCCACAATACTCCTTGAATAACTGAATAAACAGGATTAAAAAGAGCAGTAATATTTAACAGGAAACTCTTAGAACTGAAAGTCCACCAAGGAGAAGCCTGGTCAGTACTTTAAATTTTAAGATAACCTGACAAAAGTCTAGTCTCTGCAAAGTAAAATGGCAAGGTCACCTGTCTATATGTTCAGATGAAATGAAAGAAGGTCCAGGTACTATCAGGAGCACAGAGCTCAGATCATCATTCTAAAATTTCAGTGGAATCCTGACAGGAGAAAGGATTCTAGTTCAAAGGAACATTGATAGAAGAAAAACACAAGTAATACCAACATAACATCTTGTCAATTTCCAAAGTGGTCCCAGTAGTCTGTCATGTAGAGAAAATAAAATTTAAATTAAGAGAATATAAATGTCATATAAAACACAATAACTGAACAATAATAATTAAATTCTCTACAGTTGAAAAAAGCATAGATATTTTTGGAACAAATGAGTTTATGCTTTAATTAGAATTTGTTTATTAAGATATTTAGGAAAATTTAAAACTCCACCATAGATCACACTATCTGTATTTTAAAAATGATCTGAAAATTTTAGAGGTAACTGTTACAATAGAAATCACAATACATAGGTTTAATAAATGAATAGCTAAAGTAGAAAAGTGATTAACAAATTCACTGTATTCCAGTATGCACAGAGATAAATAATATAAAATAACATTTTATAACAGGGTTAGGCCTGGGAGGGAATATTTGTATTTATTTAGAAAGAACAGCAAGCTTTAAATATAAAATACTGAACTATAAATTTATTTGAACAATTATTCTTCAAAATGTAAATGTCATTATTTAGAAACATTAACTCATTAGTCACTAGAAACAGACTAGCTAAGGTTGACTTATGAGAACATGAGGAATTTGAAAAGAAAGTACTGTTAATATACAATTTTACTTTTTCTGAGGGCGAGGTAACAGATTAAGAAACAATTTGTACTTATATTAACATTAAAATATACTAGTACATGCTCAAAATGTAAAAAAGTTGTCAGCAATGAATGAAACTGTTTAGGACTTTCCACACTGGACCATAGAAAGTAAGCAACTTGTGATGATGGATGCTATTAAATAATCCCACACTAGCTCACAATTGAGTTTAATAAAAGTTTATTTATTTAGGTTAGGAAAATTTACTTCTAAGATTTTGTTGAATATATTTTTTGTGCTTTTGAGTTGGACTTCTCCTTCTATCTGAAGATGGAAATTACAAAATAATCCCACACTAGCTCAGAATTGCATATAATAAAGGGTTATTTCTTTAGGTATAGACTCTCACCAATCAGAGTTCTCTGCATGAATGGAGAACAGGAATTGAAGCCAAAGGCCTGGAGAGAGAGCTAGTGAGCTCTTTATATCGGTATTTATAGTATAAGAGACCACATAAAGTGGGCTGGTCTCTTAAAGGCTAATGGGAGAAGGAGTTCCCATACCACCTCCCCTTTTGTTTAAATAAAAGAGTTCAAAGCATAATACAAAACTCTATACAATGAGAACAAATATCAATCACAAGAATCAGAATCACAACCAGTATAAACAATATCAAACAAGAAATATATGCTAAATATTTCAATAATTATCCTATTGTAAGGAATCAAAGTCTTGTATTAGAAATAGCTTGGTCAAGTCATGAGAGGACAATAACTATAACTATTTAGGCTTCAACCCCATCAAAGACCTGAGAAAGGAAATAATATTACTTGAGTAGACAGGAAGTACAATCAAGCAACTTTCAAAATGTGCAATAAATGTCAGAGACAACTGGCTGCATGGGCCTTCAAAAGAAAAAAGACTGTCAAACCTTGCCAAAATAGGGTAAGATGGTTCTGAAATTTTTCCCTGCCTTGAAAAATGGTCTTTCAATTATGCTAGGCCTTAGCCCAAATTGGTTGCTCCAATGTTGCAAATCAGATTTTGATGAATGTCATAATCTACAGATCTTTAAAGTGCTTAAAGATTACCTATCTATGTGGAATGCATTCTCTATGTATCTAAAGAACCGGATTAGTATAAATATAAGTATGACAAACATGGATGACTATAGACCTAAAATACTTAATACTTATATAGCTTAAAGGCTAAGACTTCATATTTGAATATTAACCAAATATTAAGCAACTGTGCAGCATATGAAGACAATAACCTCAAAATGTACACAATGTATAAGTAATTTGATCAGAGGTAGAACTGTATAATGCAATATGATAAATAGATCCTAAAATTTTATCAATATACAAAATGTCTTAAGTAGTGGTAGAAGAATGCATGCATACAATCTGACAGAATAACTTAGCATAGGTGTACAAATATTATAAACAGAAATAGAAGCTTATTCAATATAATTTGAATTTTTACAAATATACAAGAATCTATACAAATGTAAACTGCTTATAAATAATAGCTCACAAGTATTCACTCTGTTACTCACTATTATTATTAGTGTGAGTAAGCTTATACTAATCTATCTATAATTCCATCCAATTTACCTTTTATTTCATAGAGATCCCTGAGTCTACATTATTGTTACACCAACCCCAACCCTTTACCAGTTATAATCATCCTCTAATTGATGTCCCTCACCCTGAGAACAAACTTTGTTGGAAGATGGGATATTGTCTTCTAGAATTACTTCCAGATGTCATGGGGGTGATATTCCTTCCACGGGACCATGGTAAAAGTAAAATTATGGTTAAGTTTCAAGATTACTGTCAGGTATAATTACAAATAGTTTTTGAGTTCTAAGTAGGGTTTTTCTGAAGTTCTTATTTGATTTCTGGCCAGAATTTTCTAAGAAGGTGCAACATTTCAGTTCACCAAGTTGGAATCAATTTGAGCATCTGGTACTCAAAACTGGTCTTAACGTACTGCTATCTAAATCATGACATCATATCAACCAGGTGAAGTCGTTGTGAGACCCCATCTTCTTTCTGGACACTTCAAAGATTACTGCCAGAAAATTCATTCTTCATTGTGGAAAATGTAAACATTATTTGTATAGACATATATTCGATGAAAGGTATGAGAGAGACAAAATATGTATGGAGAAAAGTAAAATTTTTCCTAAATTCTTTCTTCTTTCTGTTCCATACCTGGTGGCTCCTGACATGAGACAGAAACTCTGAATTCTTACTTTAACAGCATGTTTGGATTTAGACAAGGATAGCCATTGTCCAACTTAAAAGCCAGCTTTGATTTTTATGTAGAAATATATACATGTTCACATAAACAAATTTGCCATGTAGATGATACAGCATTGTAAGTCAGATTTCTCTTTGCTTGGTGATTCTTTCTGGATAGCTGTCTTTTTATCTTCAGACATCTTTATTTCAAAGGTCTTTTAAATTTTTGAAGATGAGTATTTTTCTGCAAAGACAAGAGCAGAATCCTAACCCAACCTTTATTCAGTTTTGTTACCACCTGTATGATTGTCACCTCTGTGACATTCATTTCCCTTTCTCAAGATGTTTCTCTTTTATAAACAGAATCTTAATTAATTTCGATGGTATCCACAGCTTTTCTTCTCCTGTTGAAACAAGAGAGAAAACCCTTCCCCCATGTAGCATGTCTCCTGGTTTCCGTTGTGAGGTCAACACATCCTTGAGATAAACTGACTAATTTAATTCAGAAGGGTTTTTTCTGTTATTTAATGTCTCTCTGCTGCTGTTGTTCCTTTCTTATTAGAGTTAAGAAAATTCAAGGTTAATAAAGCATTATGGAATCTATTTCTGGGGGTATTTTCCATCCCTTTCTGTTTGTTTAACATATTCTTTATAGTTCAATTTGTTCTTTCTATAAGTGCCTGACCTGAAGGATTGTTTGGTACACTGATAATGTGCTTTATATTATAATAAGCAAAAAAATGTTTCATTTTCTTAGAGACATATGTTGGACAATTATCTGTCTTTATTTGTGCAGGTATACCCATGGCAGCCTTAACTTCAAATAAATGCATGAGTAGTGAATTAGCCTTTTTTGAACTCAAAGAAGTTACCCATTGAAAACCTGAATAAGTGGTAATGGTGTGGTGTATGTATTTTAATTTTGCAAATTCTATAAAGTGGAATACATCCATCTGCCAGATTTCATTCTTTTCAGTAAACTTTGGGTACTCAAAGCCCTGCAAGTAGCAGTGTTTTATTATAGAAAGAGCAAGTAGGATAGTTCCTTATAATCTCCTTAGTTTATTGCCAGGTAATAGAATATTATTTCATTAAACCTTTGCTATTGACATGATATTCTTATAAAATTCTGAGGATTTCAGCAAAGTTCCAATCAATAATCAATCAATTTCTGTATTACCATGTACTAGAGGACCTGGCAGACACATTAGGAATCAAATGTGTGTTATGTATATAGGACAAAGCCTATTTCTGATTATGTCTTAAACCTGAATGAAGTCAATTCTGTATCATTTGGTCTAAATTCAAGGGTTTCAATATGCAAGGCAACTCTTTCTGCATAATGCAAATCAGTAGCTATATTGAGAGATTCTTTAAATCCCTCAGTTCCATGAGAATAGCATATAATTCTGCCTTTTGTACAGAAGTATAAGGGCTTTGTTCCACCTTACTTAAATCTTCTGATTTATAATCTGCTTTTACTGATTCATTTGCCTCAGTATAGAATGTGCAGGCTCCAGTTACTGGTGTAACACGTTCAATGTGGGGAAGAATCCAAGTAGTTCTCTTTATAAGGTTAATTCTATCAGTTTCAGGATAAATGTTATTAATCTCTACTAAAAAAAATAGCACAATCTCTTTGCCAGGGTTCATTGTCTTCCCACAAATTTTTTAATTTCATCAGTAGTAAAAGGCACTATAATCTCTTTTGTGTATATTCCTGCTAGTTGACAAAGTCTTAATTTTCCTTTTATAATTAACTCAGAAACATTTTACATATAAGTTTTAAGTTTTTACTTGGTTTGTGTGGTAAAAATACCCATTGTATGATAATATCTTCCTTCCGCATTAAAATTTCTGTTGGGGAAATTTTGGAAGGCAATATGACTTGAATGCAGTTATGATTTGGATTCACCATATCCACATGTGTCTCCTGTAATTTCTCTTCAACAACAGTTAATTTTTTCTCAACTACATTTGTTAATTCCCTGGTACTATTGAAGTCTTTGTCACCATCTAAGGTTTTGTTTAAATGAATTTTTAGATAATATATTTTCCTACCAGCTGATCATAGACTAGAAATGTCTCCTAGCAATATTTGAAAGTCATCAAGAGTCTGCAAATAGTCTCTCCTAAATTTTGCCTTTAATGTTCTAATTTTCATGTTCTAATAACCTAGGTAATTGACAGAAACTCCTCTTTGTATTTTTTCAGGAGCAATTTGTGATCACCATTCAGTCAAAACTTTCTCTAATTCTTCAAACATTCTTTCTAAGGTATCTACATTTGAGTCAGATATCAAAATGTCATCTTGTCATCTATGTAATGGTAAATTATAGATTTAAGAAATTGTATATTATTTCTAATGGCTAACTCAAAGTATTGGCACAGGTTGGGGCTATTGAGCATTCTCTATGGGAGGATGATCTACTCATATCTCCATGTAGGCTGAGAATTATTGTAAGTAGGCACTGTGAAGGCAAATTTTTCTCTATGCTTCTCTTGTAAAGGTATAAAAAAGAAAAAAATATTTTAAATAAATAACTATAAGAGGCCATCCTTTAGGTAATAGAGAAGGCACAGGAATTCCAGATTGTAGAGGGCCCAAAGGTGAATTTCCTTGTTGACAGATCGTAGGTCTGACACCATTCTCCATTTCCAGATTTTTTTTAACCACAAGTATAGGAGAATTCCAAGGGCTGGTTGATTCTTCAATATGGTGAGTATTTAGTTGCTATTGTACCAGCTGTTTTAAAGCCTTTAGTTTTTCTTCAGTTAAATGCCATTCTCTAACTCATATTGGTTCCTCAGTTAACCTTTTCAAATGTAGGGCCTCTAGTACCTGGGAAGATTTTCT
>PVIU01023511.1:0-27299 GCA_004026605.1 Ondatra zibethicus
GAGGGAAGGGGAGAAGAGAGGAGAGGAGGGGAGAGGAGGGGAGAGGAGGGGAGGGGAGGGGAGAGGAGGGGAGAGGGAATTTGGGTGATGGAGGGAACCAGAGAGGAAGGAAGGAGTTCATTTATTAGTGTCTGCCCTCAGAAAAGGACAAAGCAACTACAGCTGTCTTCAGGGCCATCACCATCACTGGTGAGTCTACTTGTCCAGAACAGACCTGCCTGACATCGACCTTGGCACCCAAACCGAGGCCCGCAGCACCCCAGTCATTCTGGCCACTGAGGGCTGCAGATCTGAGCTCTGTGCAGGCAAGTACGCAGGGCCGGCCTACGAGGCTCACTTCTGAGCTCTGTGTGGGCGAATACAGCGGTTGATTACTGGTGTCTTCCATAGGAACAGGCAAGGAAGGTATAGTATGGTGGCAACATACTTGTTGCCAGAGGCTAACTCCATGGCACCTTCCCAATGTGCCAAAATTCATTATGAGTCTCTCTGGGACGGAACTGAGGGGTTTGTGGAATGAAATAAAGTATGCACTTTGGTCTATGTGGAAGTTTGGTTTTGTTTTTTTTTTTTTTTTACTGGAAACCCACACTTTGGAAGGCACCTGAATGTAATGTTCTCTGCCCAGAATTCCCACAGATTCTGCCTACTTTCCCTGGCTTATTGATAAAGAAAATGACATGCGACCTTGCTTCTTATGGAGACACCTTCTAAATTGAGGTTCCCTCCTCCCAGATGACTTTAGCATTTGACCTAAAACTAGCCAGGGCACCTTCACTCTCTCCTTAATCCTAATGGTGCTAAGAAATACATGCAATTGTTATTTTCACACACACACACACACACACACACACACACACACACACACACACACAGCAACACCACCCCTTCACATGGGGCACTGAAGAAAGAATAGACTAATACCTTTTGTTTAAAAAAAGATTTTTTGTTTATTGTTTATTCTGTGTGTGTGTGTGTGTATGTGTGTGTGTGTGTGTGTGTGTGTGTGTGTGTGTGTGTGTGTGTGTGTGTGTGTGCATGTGAGTGCAGTACCCAGGGAGGCCACAAGAGAGCATTAGATTCTGTGGAGCTGAAGTTACAGGTGGCTGTGAGCTGGAAACTGAACTTGGGGTGCTCTTAACTTCTGAGCCATCTTTCCAAACCCAGACCCATCTCCCTGCTTTGTTGCAGGATCCAGCTCAGAATATCAGGGGCCGGCAGCACCAGCCTTGTCCACGTCTTTGTGTGGCTCCATGAAGCTAAGGATCTAGCAGTATACGCAGGAAGAATGAAAGACCCCAAGGCCTCCAGAGCCTGGACTGATGAGGCCACAGGAAGCTGTCAGCCCAATGGACGCCAGCTGGCAGCAGGTGAGTAGCCTTCCCACCCATCAGCGCCTCTGGAAGCAGGCAGGAGCGCCCAGCTTCATCATTTCCATTGCCAGCGGGTCAGCCCCAGGAGTTCCTGCCAGCCTGTGGAATCTGGAGTCTCCACCATGTTGCTGGTCCCCTCCCCCATGCTGTGGAGCCCCTCAGGAGAGGAGGTTCCCTGGGTTAATATCTAGTGCTAATGAGGGGTAGCCAGTGGGAAAAGGCAAGGTCTACCTGATCCCAGTCTTGGAAGGGAGCCAAGGCCTCTCTGGCCATTGATTCTCTCTCCAGGTTCATGTGCCGTGTGGGGAGATTAAGATGTATTGTCTGCAAATGGACTAACCTTTCCCAGGCTTTTAATGAGCCTTCCTATACTGTAGCCATTTCTCCTTCTGGAGTGTGTGCATGCTCACACGTGCGTGCACACACTCCCTAATGCAGCCCAGATGGAGATACAAACCTGCCCCATGCTAGTCCCTAAGCAGTCTCTGTAATGGGCAAGACATTTTTTTCCTTCAAATTTAAATTCGTGTTCACCCACCTGCATTTCCAGTGAACTCGGAAAGCAGATTCTGGGAACAGGTAAGGCTCCCTCAAAGAACATACTGGAAAGATACCAACAGTCCTGAGCACTGTGGGAGTCCCTCACAAGCCAAGGCAATCCCTAGGATTCCTAGTGCACCGTAGGCCTTCCTGCGGGTGGAGTGGCATGGGCATGTGTGAGCCCTAGAGAGGAACCTTCCTTCGCTGCATCCCTGGGACACCGGCCTCTAGAGGAGGAAAGAGTCCTAGTACTTTAAATAAAGGATAGGAATACAAAACCAGGGAGTCATAAAGGAAGAAGAAAGCAAAATGCAAAAGAAGAGACCATAGATTTAAACTGTAAACATCTAAAGGGGAATAGAAGGAGCTCTGAGAAGAAAAAGAAGCAGTGGCATTCATGATTGGGGGGATGGGAGTGAGTGGAGTCACCGCTAATGTGGGGAAAATTAAATGGACCAAACCCTAGGGTAAGATACATGTGGGGTAAAGAAGGATGAGGTTGCCTTAGTAAGACTCTTCTCGTTGGTTCTATATGAAGCACGAAGGGTAATGAACAGGATAAAGAAATAGGAGCCTATGGCAAAGAAGGAAGGAAGGAAAAAAAGAAAGAAAGAAAGAAAGAAAGAAAGAAAGAAAGAAAGAAAGAAAGAAAGAAAGGAAAAGAACAAAGACCATGCCCAGGAATCAGGACAGAGCAAGGAGGCAGAGGGGCAGGGGCACAGAAAACAACATTAGAATAAAAGCAGAGCAATCAAACTGAAATGCTTCTGTCAAATCACTGTCTGGCTGTGCCGTTCTTTCCATGGGATAGGAGCTGGGTTTGCTATGAGCAGCTGCATCCAATGAGAACTTGGGGCTGGGCATGGCAGGAACCCTCCAGAGATGGGAGCAAGGTCAGTTATAAACTGACCTATCCCTCCTGGGAAACTCTTCAATACCTCGAGTGGGTGTCCAGCAGATTGCCGTGAGTGGAAGGGTCCCTGATGTGGCCCGGCTCTGGAAACATGTCGGAGGCGGGACCTGACTCTCCAGGAAAGCTCTGCCACACCGGGAGTCCATCTGGAGGCAGGAGAAAAGGTAAGTCAGAGGCTGGGATGAAGTTTTGTTCTTAAAATCATCTGCTTTTCCTTCATGTGTATGTCTGTGTATAACGTGTGTGCCTGATGCCCAAGAAGGCCAGAAGGGGGCATCAGATCCCCTGGACCTGAGGTTGGGGATGGCTGTGAGCCGCCCTGTGGGAGCTGTGCACCCAGCTCAGGTCCTCTGCGAGAGCAGCCAATGCTGTCAACTTCTTAGTCATCTCTCCAGCCAGCGTCTGCTGTTTGAACTACCCGGTCTTTGTTCCGCACCGTGACCGATCTAGCAGGCTAAGCCAGAGGGCAAACTCAATGAAAATAAACCAAGCTATAAGACAGTCCCCCACTCAGCAGAGCCATGCCATGACATCACTTCCGGTCCAAACAGTGCAGGGGGTGTGGCAGAGGACACACATATCCACAGTGAAAAGTAAGCTCTAGACCCAAGTACTCAGAGCAATGGGGATTGAGGGAGGAAGCTGGAGGAAGCGGATGTGGCTTGCTCTTCCTTCTGCCCTTCCCGGCTTTCCCAGTGGCCACAACTCTGCAAGACCCACCCACGCTGTGACCCACCCACAGCAGCAGCCATCCCTCTGCTGGTGGCCTCATGCCTTACGTGGGAAAGATTTACTCAGTCCTCACAACCACCCAACGTGGAGGGACCATCCCTCCCACTTTCCAGAAGAAGAAAGTAGGGTGAGTGAGGTAGGGAGAGGTTAAGTGATGTGTCCAAGGTTCACACACCAGAAGCCGGGCCAGGTGATTGTACCAGACCGCGGGCTTTCCCCGTCATAACTGTATGGCCTGGTCCTCTACAGGTGCCTACTAAACTTGTTTGGTTTAGTGTGTGGTTTGCTACAGGCATACATGAGCACACACGCACACACACACACACACACACTGGAACACATTGGTGAGCTAAGTATTAGAGTTGTTTTGTATTGAATTGAACTGAAGACCCCAACCCAAGCAGGGTGAACCCTACCATAATACATACTCAAGGCAAATCTCAGATTCTCCACTCTCCTATACCCTGGGAGCTGACCCCTGAGCAACTGGGCGAGGGCAGGGCAGGCATCCCATTCATATTTTATAAGTTTGTTTAATGGAGCCTGATTTTTGGATTATGTATTTTTAAAGACCGCAGAGCTTAGATTGATGGAGATGTTACTGAGAAACTGACAAACCAGGGAGCTGGAGGCAGCCCAGCCCTTCTGGGGTCAAAAGGGATAGGAATGAGACACAGATGGACAGAGCTACCTAAATGCCCACGGAGTGGAACCAGCACAATAAATTATGTCTGCCCCATAATGGGCCGACTGAGCTGTTGAGGATGAGGTGTGGCGGCAGGTCCTACCAGGGAAGGGGGTTTGTGATGCACCCTTAGAGGGGAGAGAGGAGTAAGGGAGCAGAGGGTCCTATGGGGGGTAGAAGTGCACGTGTGTGTGTGTGTGTGTGTGTGTGTGTGTGTGTGTGTGTGTGTGTGTGTGTGTGTAACTAAGGATTTTATACTGGGGAGACTACAACTCACAGCTCCACCAAGAGCCAGATGGTGACCTTAGGTTTTCTTGACCCCTCCAAGCCTCATGAGGAGGCAAAGGATCCAGGTCAGGTGCCTGTCCCCTCCACGTGTGACATGAAGACACAGGAGGGTTGAACACTCAAAAGGCAAGGCTGTATCTGGGGAGGCAGCTTAGTGGTTTGGAGCCTCTGAAGGACTCTGCCTGGCAGCTCCCAACCGTCTCGAACTCCAGCTCCAGTGGGTCCAACAGCCTCCTCTGTCTGGTCCTATGTGCACACACACTGGTGCACATGGCTGGGATGTACACCTGTGATGGGGCACTTGTGTCGCACGCATAGAGCAAAGATCCCTGAGAACACGTGGCAATCTCTCCACCCTTACCATCTCTGGAGAACAACCTCCACAATTCACATCAGCCGTTTACAGAGTCCCTGTGGCCTTGAGGATGACCTTGAACCTTGATCCTACTGTCTCCGCCTCCCCAAAGTATGCACCACCACGTCTGGGTTCTGTGATACTGGGGGTTGAACCTAGGGCTTTGCGTATTCTGGGCAAGCACTGGACCAACTAAGCCTCATCCTCAACCCCAAATATTATGCAGAGCCACAAAGGAAGGGTTTCCTAGAGCAAGCTCTGAACCGTGAGATTGCCAGAGGAATTCATTCCTGAGAGTTGGTGAGATGCAGACAGACAGACAGGCACATACACACACACACATACACCCAGTTGGCATTCCCCAGAGTAGGAGAGTGAGTCTCGCTGAGTCTTGTACCCTGGGTTTGGCAGTGAGATTCCCCCTGAATCTCCCTGGGTTCTGTTTCTCTGAAGCAGAGTGATCAGGAGAAACTGGATGCAATAGACAGCTGCAAGCATCCCACGCTGAGCAAGAGACTTCTGCATCCTCTCATCCCATCTCCCCCAGGGATCCTTTAAGGTGAGCAGTGACCAAACCCCTTCAGTACAGGCTGTGGCCGAGGCTCAGAGATGGCAAGATATTTGCTCAAGGACACACAGCTCCCAGCAAAGCCGGAATTAAACTCGCCGTGTGACTGATTGTGCAATTTCAGCCTTCTGGGGGTGAATGGCAGCCTTAAGAGAGAAAGTGGGTGAATGTTCCTCTTAGGTTGATTTTAAAAAAATTACACAGGCAGTTCCTGCTGTCTGAACATCAGAGGGTGGTACACACCCTTTCATGTTTGAAAACCCCTTCCTTGAAATCTTCTGGAACATGGCTTGCTCAGGTATTCATTAGTATTTTGAAATAAAATGCTTCTGGCCATATAAAATAAGTTTTGTCAGGGGCCACCTTAGTGCAGGACTTGCCAGGGCCTTTTGGCATTCTCAATGGGCTTCAACTCTAAACATCTGGACATGGGGCCTTCTTCTTAGGAAGTCTGCCCTAGAACCAAATAATCTTTGATAAATGCTCACAAAACCAACAGCCTTTCTTTCCTTGTTGTTTGTTTCAAATTGCTTCCCAAGAAGAAAAGCCTAAATATACCTAAAATTAGGCTAAAGAAATCACCGAATTTCTCCGAAATCATCCTTTTATTTTCAGAAAAACCCAAGATATCACGGATACCTGCATAGCAGACTGCATCTGGCATAATCCAAGACCCTGTAGGCTAGCAGGGTGGCTCAGAGGGTAAAAGTGTCTGTCACAGGAGCCTGTCAGCCTGAGTTAGACCGTGGGACCTGTGGTGGGAGGAACCACATGACTGTAGTTACATATACACACGCACACACACACACACTAACACACTAATAAAAATTAGAAAAGAGACAGTCCTGTCTATGAAGCAAACCCATTACTCTCAATAGAAAGATCTAAGAATTACACGGGCCAACCAGACCTGTAGCGTTTACCCACATGCGTAAGTGGCTCGCTGAGCTGGATACATGGCCTGTTCATCCCAGTATAAAATGGTGCGCTGGTGCAGAAAACCCACCCTCTTCCATCCCAACGGCAATGGCACAATGAGTCGAGTCCTTGGACTGCAACTACTTTGTTTGGAAAGCCTGTCCTCATCCTGTCTTATGTCGCCGTGTTTTGGCCATTTTTAACTCCGTCTCGGAGATGGTCACCCAGAGAGTGCAGGTACATCCGGGACAGGCATTTATTAGTGACCTTTCTAGCCAACTTCCAGAGAGTACCAGGTGTGCACACTGGGAAGTGGTCTGGCGTCAAACATGGTTGCTCAGAGCTCCGTTCCCTGGCATGAGCCTCTTGAACTGTTGCAGGCAGATGCTAGAAACTTCCAGAAAAGTTGCTCTCTTACTGACATCATTCCAAAGTATGTCTTTAGAAGTCTAAATGAGAGACAAGGCTGCTAATCAGGGAAAGGGCAGGAACTTAGGAACTAACTGGATCTTCCCGTCAGGAGCCACTTCCGCTGCCCAGATGTCCCTGGCTGCCCAGCCAACATGGTACAAGTTAGACCCAAACTTTGCCCCGAATCTCACAACAGAGTCAGCTCTGGAGCCTGGGCCTCTGTCCGCACAGGGCCAGGAAAGGAGAAGGCAAGAGCGGAGATGGAATTACTGAGTCCAAGGAAACACTCGATTGCAGCCCCATGAGTAAATGGGCCATTTATCCCCCAGGCCCTAGCTGTTTGAAAAGGTGACCGTCCATCAATCCTGTCCCAGCCGCCCCCCTGATGAGCGGTTCTGCCAATGGGCTAATTTAGCTGATTACAGAGGAATCCAAGAGGAATGGGCCGCCAGAGCCTGGGTCCCCGCCAGCAATGCATTAACTCCGGGTGTCTCCATCGCCCTCCGCCTGGGCCGACAGGACCATCTGATCCCTGAGAACGCGTCCAGCAGATGGTCTTATCAGGTGAGGGGTGGAAAAACCTCCCGCCACAGGCCAGGCTCCGTCCTCAGTGTCCTTGCTGAGGGAGGAGGACCTGGGGTCCAACGCCAGGCTATTCTGGGCTCCTGGTGCCCAGCGCTCTAGCAAGAGAGAGGCCCATTATAAACCATCATGGCCCTTTATTCTCCTGACCACCACAGTACATAGTCGGTCTAAGGAACCCCTCCAAAGCACGGTGCTAAAGGCTCAGTAACAGGGCAAATGATCGGCATTGCTGGCAGGCTTTATTCTTCTCCCCAAAGACAACGGCTTCAAATCTCTCCATAGCCCCCCCCATCTCTACATTAGGATATAAATGTATAATGAAATAAACCCGGTTTACACCACCCGCTGCTAGTCATTCGCTCTTTGGTGTGAGCTAGGCTGTCTCTGTTTACCATCTAGCAATAGGAGGCAGAAGTCCAGCCGGAGGAGAGGAGGCGGAAGGGTGTGGCTTTGTAGATCACCGAGGGGTTGAGGCACGGGAGGATTTTTTTTGTGTGTGTGTGGAGGAAAAAGTGTAACAAGGTGTGCGACATTTGCATGGTGACAGTCAGCATCCCTTAAAAACTTGAAGACAGAGATGGTTTGTTTTGTGCCCAGTTCCAGGGGTAGTTCACCTTGCTTCGGGCCTGTGGCGGGGTGTGTCATGGCGGTGGAGGGGATGGGTGTGGGGGGCAGTCAGGGAAGCAGTCTGCATGCCTCAGGGTGGATTGGAAGTAGTGGGCAAGAGAGGAGAGATTGAGTCCCAATAGCCCCCTCCAGGGCACATCCCAGTGATGTAACCTCCTCCCTCTAGGCCCCACACCACCCCAGAAGAGCCACACATTGGGCTTGGAGCCTTTAGCCCTTGGGTCTCTGGGGGACACTCAAGATCAGCTGGCGCAGAGAATCGTGGGTCTTCCAGCCCCACTCCCCATTTAATGGGATGCCGGAAATCAGTCTGTGAGCCGCTATAAGATGAGGTTGGGTGTGGCTCACATCTGTTGATGGGGGGTCTGGAAGCAGCTGCTCTTGGTGACATTTTCCCCGTGGGACCTGTTTCTGTCTGTTTCCCTAAAGTACCCATTTGACAGCAGCTACCAGGGCCAAAGGAAAAACCTGCAGGTTTCAGGCCTGGATCCAGGAACCTGAGGTTCCGTCTCTTTCCCCAGATACTTGCATTTCCCCCAGAGGTCTCCAGGAACACCAAACCCCATTCTGCCAGCTTGGAAACTCAATAGAGCAAGAACAGGCCTTTAAGCTGTTCTCATTGGGCCCATCCAGGCCTCACATCCAGGCTTTGACCAATATGGCGCCGCCTCCTGTGTCTTATCCACACCCTGATGTCCCCGTCCCTGCCAGTCCCAAGGGCCAGGAGAAATAATTTCCCTTTGCCTCTCAGAAAGTAACCCTGGGCAGGCTGGGCACCCTCCTTGGCCCTTAACTCACTCACACTTACAGAACAACCCAGGGTAGTGAGTGGAAATTCCTGAATGGGTGTTCACCTGAGCAGCCCTGTGTGGCGTGGGGCTAGTGACCTACCCTCTCTGAGCCTATTTCCTCATTCATAAAATGGGGTTGTGTAACTCAGTTAACATTAATTGAGTGTCTACCCTCTGCCAGGTCCAGGGCCGGGCACTAGGGAATACACAAGAGATGAAAAATGAAATCTCTTGCCAAGGAATGTATAGTCTAGTGGGGGGAGGAAAGGACCGTGGGAATGAAGATGAGCATATGGGTAGAGATAGAACACAGGAAGAGAAATTATGAAGAACTGTGCGAAGAAGGTCGTTGTGAGATTAACTAGAATGGCGAGAACGGCTCTCACAGAGGTGAGTGGAGCTGAGGGAAAGTGGTTCAGCGTTCAGATGGAACGGCCGGTGCCGAGGTCCTGAGGCAGAGACGAGGCCAGTGTGCTCAGCCCCACAAGGGAGACACCATAGCTGCAGATCAGGGAGGGAATCCCATCCATCCCATCCCTCTGTGTGGTCAGCACAGCCTGGACCGTGGATACTCCATCCAGAGCCTTGTGATAGTAACATGGTAAAGCCCCTGATGCTGGAAACGCGCCAGTAAGCATTCCAATGGAGGCAGAACCCGACCAGCCCACACCCACCCTCCCTTCCCACAGACGCCCACTTTTCCACACTGACTCGAGCTATCTGCACTTTGAACCCACACTGACAGAATGACCCTGAAAACACAGGGTGTTCCCTCCCATCACAAGTGTTTATCACACTTCTGACACCGTCACCACCCAGGGGTCACCAGGTGGCACCATTAGCAGCAGCGCCAGACACTTGTCCTCCCAGCCTGAGCCCTGCTCTTAGCTTCCTCCTGATAGCGCACACTCTCTCTGCCCCCAGGCGCTGTGGATGCCCCTCTCGGAGCATTTGCCACAACCAAGAAGGACGGTGACTTGGGTAAGAGACAGGCATGTGGGCCCCAGCTCCTGGATAGTGTCAACACCAACTCTCAAGCCTCTGGGCTATCAGCAGGGCCATCCACAAAGCAGCCACCTGCCTCTTGACTCCTGACAGCTACTGGATGGCTGTGACCCTCACTGGGAGCTACTGCAGCCCTGGGTCTCCAGGGAGGAATTCCCCACGCACGGCCACCTAGTGTATTGCAGTTTGGGGACATCTTGTATCACCTTCAAACCCACTGACTGGGCTTTTCACACTCCGGGTTCGGAAGCTACTGCAGGGGAAGGCTCTCTGTCTCTGTTAAGCTATTCAATTCAGGCTTTCGTGATTTTCGTGTGCTGGCTAATTTTCTATCAGCCTGACATAGTTGTAGTCATCTGAGAGGAGGGCGCCCCAATTAAGAAAATGCCTCCAAAGACTGGGTTGTACACAAGCCATTTGACCATTTTCTTAATTAGTGATTGCTGGGCTGGTGGTCCTGGGTTCTATAAGAAAGCAGGCTGAGCAAGCCATGAAGAACAAGCCAGTGAGCAGCACCCTCCATGGCCTCTGCACCGGTCCTACCCTAGGTTCCTGCACTATTTGAGTTCCTGTCCTGACTTCCTTCAGTGATGGACCACGATACGGAAGTATAAGCCAAATAAACCCTTTCCTCCCCCACTTGCTTTGGTCATGGTGTTTCATCCCAGGGACAGACACCCTAAGACAGTCCCCCTTGGCACCACTTACCCCTCTCTCACGCCCACTGTATTGTGTCTCCACATATCCATCAATGCACTGGACACTGTCTTGTCATCTCCCCCTTGTCTGTGCCCCAGATGAAGAGATCCACTCCTGGTTTACCAGTTATCTGTGGCTTGATCAGACTCAGCAGTCTAACAGTGGATCCTGCATTTTGTCATCTCTCTGCTTCTGTAACAAGATACCCGAAACTGGAGAGTTTATAAAGAACTTCTTTGGTCTGTGGGTCTAAAGGCTGGTACATGCTCCTGCTTAGCATGTATCCTAGCACAGGGCATGTGAGCACAGCACCCATGCTAGAGAGAGCTGCTCTGTTGGCAAAGCCAGTCCTGCAGTGCTCCATGAACCCATGGATCCTCCAGGGATTAAATTCCTTCATGGTCCCACCTCTTAATATTGCCCCCACATCGGAACCTGTCTCCATCACATAAGGTTTGGGGGACACCATCACATCGTCTTACCCTCGAAACACAGGCAGACAAATGGCTCACACCAGGCTGCTTCCCCGAGACTCAGTTCAGACCCCTCACTCACTCCACTTCTTACTAGCAATGCCCTTGGGTAATTTGACCTTCTCAGCCACAATATTCTTGGGTACCATGCCCTGTGACCTCGGTGAAGACTAAATAAGATGCTCAAGTGAGTACCCACTGGGATGCTGATAGATAGCCATCAGTATTACATCCCCACATCCGCCTTCCCCACACAGCTAGGGATTCTTGCCTATTGTTGCCTTGGACATCCCAGGTAACACAAAAATGACCTTGCATTCAGCAGATGCCCCCCACACGTTTGTTGAGGGAACCTACAGGCTTGGTCCTGCTGTACTGAGAGCAAAGTTCATTGCACCCATAACATTCAACTTCAGCCTCCAGGTTCTCAGGGTTCGCTGACTGGATAAGGAGTGAATGGGGCCCAGAAAGCTGCATTCCCATGGGCTCCCACAATCTCTGGGTCCCCTGTCCACAGTAAACCCTGACACCAGGCTCCCCATGCCCACCCCCACCCCACTTTTCTTAGCTCATCTTTTTCCGATAGCAGCTGTCTAAGAGCTCAGTCTCAGGCATAGTGGTGGTCAGCAGTCACAGGGCGCCGCCGAGAGGCCACAAGTCCTGCGACGCCCAGCACCCAGCCAAGGCTTCTAAGTGAATAGTTGGTAACAGAACAATCAGGCTAAAGGATCCGCGTGACACGGCATGAGCGACGGAAGAATCGTGGCCAATTGATTTGGACTTCATTTATGGGTTTTGGAAATGAATTCCATCTTCCAAGGCCACTTGCAAATCTTTGCCTCTCCTGGAGATTAATAAGGGAAATGGGCTTGATTGATGCAGAACTCTAGGCCGCTTGTAGATTTATAGACCCGGAGGGCTGGCCGCAGGGATCCCGAGATGTTCCACCTGCTAATCGTCACTTAGGAGGATTGCTGCCCTGGCTGCTTAGGAAGAAGGGTGGGTTCTGGCCCTCACATTTTCCCAGGTATCCTAAGCCATGCTGGAATCACCTTGGTGGCATGCATAGACTTTCTCTAGCTCCTGGGTGGGCACAGACTTTCAGCATCTCTTACAAAAGCAGGGAACAGTTCAAGGCTGACTCTCGACACCACACAATAAGGGGCCGGCCAGGTGACTCAGCAGGCTAGAATGCTTGCTGAGCAAGTGTGACGACCTGAGTTCAAATCCCCAGCACCCATGGAAAAAGCAGGGTGGGGTCCCATGGGCCAGCAACCCCAGGGCTGAGCGGTGGCAGAGACAGGAGGATGGCTGGGACTTACTGACTACCCACCTAGCTCCAGATCCAGTGAGAGACCCTGTCTCAAAGGACTAAGGTGAAGAGGGACAGACCAAGGCACACACACCCCCTCTGGCCTGTGCATGCACCTTCTTGCACATACACATGCACACACACACACACACACACTTATGCATGCGCGCACACATAATTTTTTTAAGATTACAAAATAAAAACCAAAGCAATAAGAGAAAGGAGGCCTTTAATGGAGTCAGCTAAATGTGCCAACCCTCCCGTTACCTCTGACACATACGCATAGCCCTGCACAAGGAGAAACTGCACCAGGCTCCTGGAAGTATCTTTGACATTCAGTTTATGAAGGAGCCCAAACCAGAGCAAGCTTGCAAGGCAGGTGCTAAGAGGGGGCAGACATACTTCCTCCAGCCTGCTCCCACAGAGATGAGCCGCATACTGTGTCTGATATTACAAGACTGGGCCCGCAAATAAGAGGTCCTGACATGTCTGCACCCCTTCTATTATCGAACTGACACTAACTAAGGACTTAGCACCCAGCAGGAGTTAGAGGTCACGGTGGCGTTCACACTGGCGGGAAGGACACATGGTGGACTCATCTTCCACCCGGATGCGTTCCGTTGGCGAAATTCCACCAAGCTTTGCAGCCAAGATTTCCCTGGATGCAGGGTCTCAGGAAAAGTGCGACTCTGTAACTAACAGTCACGGTGCCTAGAAGTAAAACTCACTCCATAGAAAACCTCAGGGGGGGGCTGCAGTCCCAGTCGTTCAACAGTGCCCTGACTCGTGTGTGTGTGCGCGTGTGAATGCGTGTGTGCATGTGTATGTGTGTGTGCATGTGTGTGCGTGTGTGTGTGCGTGCGTGTGTGGTTTGTATCTTTTTAATAATGTGCACATTCGAGAGGGGTGCATGGGAGTGCTGTGCCCTGGGAGCCCAGAAGGGGGCGTCAGCTCTTCTGCAGCTGGAATTACGGGCAGTTGAGAGCCATTCAATGTGGGCGCTGGGAACTGAACTCTGGCCCTCTGAAAGAGCAGCCAGTGCTCTTAATCACTGAGCCATCTCCCCAGCCCCGAGTTTAGAGTTCTTTTAAAAAGCAATTAAGGTCAAAGGTGATAAGACTCATGAAAGAAGGGAAATTGTCTTGGTTGCAGAACAGGAAGAGCACAATCAGAAGAGAGAAGCAGACGTCTGTGGGTTTCTGAGCACGGAGGGGTTACTTTGGTGTGACAGCTAGCCTGGGAGGACTAAAGCCCTTCTACCAGGAAGCCCTCCTGGTTTCTTCTTATGTTCCTAACAGAACCTGTTTACTTACATTGATCTCATGCAGGGACATGTAAGCCTTTTAAAGCCAAGTACGTAGACCGGGCCGTGTTCTCTCAATTCACTGAAGGCCTCCAGTCAGGAGGAGCAGATTTGGACAAGAGCCGATCGGGATGCAGCTGTGGTAAAGTGAACCCTCAGTGGAAATTCTTGATCCCATGGAACAGGTCTTCACCCACACACACTAAAAGGAAACCTGTTTGGGTTTACAGTAAGGGACAAGGGCTTTGCTGTGAGACAACCTTATTGGTATCTTAGATGTCTGCCCTCTAACAGTATTGGAAATGAATTTCTGACGGTTGAGTCGCCCAGTCTGTGCTATATTTTTTATGGCATCTCACGCAAACTCATCAAGTCTACTTGATCCCGTGGTTTCCAGTTACATCTACTAAGAGAGACTCTGCTGGTCCTGCTGGGCCATAAAGTCTCTATGGAAACTCCTTGTACCAAGTAAGAATCCATCAGTGAGTTAGTAGGTGCTCCCAGAGTCCTGTTAGATCTCAGAGAGCAAAAGCCGGGTGAGAGAAATTGGCTTGATAGTTAAGAACGCTTCCTGCTCTTCCGGGGACCTGAGTTCAGTTCCAAGCACCCACATAGAGGCACACAACCACCCCACCATTAACTCCAGCTCCAGGGATCCCACACTCTCTTCTGGCCCTAGTAGCCAGTAGTACTCATGGGTGCACACACACACACACACACACACACACACACACACACACAAACACACAATAAATCTTGGAAACAAAGAGATCCCAGAGCATTACTAGACACCATTGCCCTGTGAAGTTGTGTAGCCCACTTTCCTTCTAGGTCATTCGGCCAACAAACATTTACGGAGCATAGATCATACACTCAGGAAATAGCATGGGCTATTGTTTGTACATATTACCTGCATGGGTTTCACTTGCATATCTATTTCCATATCAAGCCCTCTTGTCAATCACTCTTCCTTCCAAGAAGGAGACCTGGTAACAGAGCAGCTCATGAAGCAGTTACAATGACCAACACCAACAACCCAAGCAAGGTCCCAGTGAACCCTCAGCTGAGGCCTGGGGCTGTCACTGGCTTCAGAAGGCAGAGTTTACGCTTGGTAGGTGTGTGTCCTTGAACAGCGTCCTTCTGTGTTGGTGCCCGCCTTCCTCCTTAAACTTGTCACTCGTAGCACCTGGGCCTGCAGACTTAGGTTGGTGCAGTTGTTTTGGAAGTAGGGGGGACACCACCCACCCACCTGGAGGCCATGCTCTTCCAGCCTCCTTGGCGGGCTGTCTGACACTGTTCAAGTGTGTCCCTCCAAGGAGCAGCAGCATCGTTCCCAGAACTTAGAAGGAAGGTGGGACCCAGCCCTGCCCAGCAGACACAGTGCTAGGTCACAGTGTGGCTGGGAAAAAAAAAACACCTTATACCTTTCTTTTAGGTATACCTTATACCTTATTTTTGTTGTTGTTGCTTCATCTTTGAAATAAAACCATCAAAAGATACAGACTCAAAATGTAAATGGGTATACATGGACCCAAATACAAACTGAGAGCGCCTCTCCCTCCCCCTCCTCATCTGTGACCCCACCTGCTTCTGCTGGCAGCCTTGGAGAAATGTGTGGCCGTGCACAAACCAAGGACAAAGCACAAAGTATAGCTTTAGCTCTTGAAAGAGCTGATGGGTCAGGAAGCAGCGAGAGAGGATGTAGAAATGGCTCCTGTTTGCTTAGCTCGTCCGAGGAGTAGAGTCAAATAGGGTCAGATGCCCCCTCCCCCAAGGAAAACCAGGACCAACTGGCTGGTACTGACTCATATCTGTGTGGTTTAATGGGGAGCAGAAGAGACTGTTCTGTATTAAGCATTTGGAATGTTCCAGAACAAGGAGCAATTACCAGCACTGGCCACTCACCGTTCAGGGTCTTCAGATGTTCTGGCCATGGGTTTGTTTTTCCTGTGGATGTGGACCATGACCCTCTGATCAACGTTACCTTTGACGGGAAAGAGGCCCAGGAACACTGACCAGGCACAGCTGGTCATCTGTGCAGGGAATCGGGGCTGTCTAAGTGAGAAAGATGCAGTCTGTTGAAATGGCTTTGGCATCCCAGGGTCAAGTTAAACTGCACTGTCAAGGGCATAATGTATAATTCAGGAGCCCAAACAGAAGAAGTGCATCGGAGCAAAAACGCGCACATGCGAGATGGGTTCAGTTGCCTGCCCCTTTCTGGAAAATGACGGTCAAGCGATTTGCACGGGAAGGAAAAAATGCTTCCAAGAATCAATGAAGGACAATGTCCAGAGAGGTCCAGAGCCGGCGCAAGGGTGGTCCAGGAAGAGGCCAAGTGTCTACTCTGCAGACAGCTCAGCAGGGCGCTGACGGTATAATCAATGACTCAGGTAATGTTCTAACAGCAGCATTCTAGCAATGGATTTTGTGTCTCTGCCCCTCAAACTCATGCCAGCCCATCCTGACCCTCCTGTGACACACTGGCAGTGAGGTGAGGGGCTCCCAGAAGTTCAGAATCTGTATGTACTATGGTCCAGATCCTTCCCATGCTGTGCTGAGCTGAAGATCCATTGTCACAGAAGTGGGTAAACTGAGTACCATGCTTACACACAGGCTCAGCTGAGGGTCTCAGGCTCAGGAGTCAGCAAACATTTCCATTAAGAGCCAGATGGTAAATATTTCAGATGTTAAAAACCAGTCTCTGTTGCAATCACTCAAGTCTGTTTTGTAGCCTAAAAAACAACCACAGACAGTATGCATATGAACAATCAGGGATGGTTCAAATAAAACTTTATTGACAAATACAAGTAGTGGGCCACATTTGGCCCATCAGCCAAGTGTATCAACTCCTGGTCGAGAACAATTAAATCCTGTCTTTTCATCTCACAGATGGCAAAACAAAAGTTCAAATGGGAAATAACCTACCTTGGTTAGATGAGAACTCTGGCTGAAAGCCAAAGATGTTGGCTTTGTCTTCTTATGCTGCCCTAGGTACCATATCACATGGCCACCTCATCCTGTCCTTCTTGCCTTCCTTCCCTCTCCATCTACTTTATACCAGGGATAAGATATACACACACTCACAGACCCGGTGTGCATACAGCTACCAGTCTGGTGCCAGACAAAGAACCCGCATTTCAAATGAGGCTGCACAAAGAACCCATGTGAAATACAGTGAGCCTTGCTCATCGAAGGGACTAAATGAAATACAGGTAAAAATCTAAAAACCTATTAGTCCATAACTTCAAGCTAACCCCATTAACAAGCTGGTATATTTTATTTTTCTTTTATTTTTTGAAAGATTTTTTTTAATTTTTAAATTGTGTGTGTGTGTGTGCGTGCGTGCGTGTGTTGTACACGTAGGTGTAGGTGCCCATTGAGAGAGAGCCTCAGAACCCCCGGAGCCACCCTACATGGAGGCTGAGAACCGAACAGTCCAAGAGCACTGCATGCTCTTAACCACTAAAACCACCTCTCCAGCCCCATTTCTGGTTGTTGTTTTTAGAAGGGGTAGGGTGAGACAGAGTCTCACTATGTAGCCCCGGCTGGCCTCAGACTCACGTCCCTCCTGCCTCAGCCTCCTGGGTGTTGAGATCACAGACAAGCACAGCTACGCCTGGCTTCCTTCTCTCAATCTATCTTTACTTAGGCACAGAATATATGTATAAGGTGATGTGCATACGCGTACGGTACACATTTTGAAGAGGCTTAAAGAATGTGAACCACATCCCTTGGCACAGGAATAATGTTGCTCCCATAGCAAAATATGCATTCCTCCCCAACAGTCAACTTATAATACCCCTTGGAAACACGGTCTACCCATGAGCTGGCATGTACCTGCATTTCTCAGGAACCCCTGGGGCAGAAGACGACATGATGGCAGTGGGGGTCGATGAAGGAGGAGCAGCCGCAGAGTGTTTCTGACGTCATCCCACCTGAGGAGAGGTGAAGGTGATGTTTACTCTTCCCCTGTGTTTAAGTCTGCAGCAGGATTTGCTCAATGCTCTCACTCCTTAGGATGACTTTGACGATCCAAAAATAAGTATGGCCCCATTAGCCCCAAGGTGATCCAAACACAGGAGCTCCCAAAGGCACCACCGCAAGCAGACCAACATTTGGCACAACCACCCAGGCAGCCAACCATGCCTTTTACCTTCCCTTTCTCTGGTTTATGAATGTGAGGCACAAAGCAAACATAAGACCTTCCTACACTGGGAAACTCGGTGTTGTGGCATCTGAAGTTCTGTGACTGTGGGGAGATGGTTCTGTCCGTACAGCATTTGCCAAGTGAGCATGAGACCCTGAGTTTGATTCCCAGAGCCCAATTTTAAAAAAAAAAAAGTCAACTGTAACAGTGTGTGAACAGTGTATGCTCCTAACTCTAGTGAAGAGGAGGTAGAGTCATTGCTAGGGGTCATTGGTCAGCCAGCCCTGCCAAATTAGAGAGTCCTGGGCACAACAAGAGACCCTGCCTCAGAAAATAAGATGGAGAGTGACTGGAAAAGACACCAGGTTGACCTCTGACCTCTACGGGTATGTGCATACTTGTACATGCACTCACATGAGAAATGCACACATAAATACACAAAAATAAAATGAGACCCCCCAAGAGCTCCCGCTTCCGTGATGGTGCCTGGTGTTTCACCATAGGTCATCATACAACACCATAGACCACCATACAACATCATAAATCACCATGCAACACCATAGATCACTCACATCCCACCCAACTCAGGCAGTACCACTTGCTGAAACTATCAAGGCCCTGATACTCTATATATTAAATCCATCTACCCAACCACCTACCCACCCACCCATTCATCATCCATCCATCCATCCACATCTCCAACCTTCCTCCTGTCTCTCCATCCATCATCCATTCATCCATCCATGCACCTATTTATCCACTCACCCATCTGTCTCTCCATCCATCCACCCATCCACTTATCCACCTACTCACCCACCTGTCCATCTCTCCATTCATTCATTGCTCCAATCATCCACCCATCCAATCATCCACCCATCCATCATCTTTCATGAGCCCTGACAGTGCATAAACATTCCATTTGGAGCTTCTCAGTCATGAACATCAGGTACCATCTCTGCATCTTCTAAATAAATCAAACAAATCAAGACCTTCTTAGAAGATGCTAAGGTATACCATAGGCTCTAAAGAATATTCTCAGAGAAGACAGGAAGTGGGGTGCTCTGGCCAGGGTTCAAGGACAAGAGGTGGTATCTCGAATGCATGAGCTCCAACCTCGCCTGCTCCACTTTGCTCCCCTCTTCTTCACTCTTCTTAAGTCTTCTAATCTCTGACAAGTGCAGTTGATCTCCTAGCTTCTTGATCTCCACACTTGAGTGGGGATGCCCCTCTCTTAAACACTGCTGTGCTGTTACAGGGACCATAAAAAAAATGAAAACCACATCTGCCACCGTAGGCATTGTGCCGAGGCTTGAAGCTGAGGGGGATACAGCCACGGGCTACTGACACTCAGGTTCACAGACACAGAGCAGCTTTTGTGTTCCCTCCTTCCTTGGCTCAGGGTGCTGGTGGTAGAGGCCACATTGTTCCATACCATAATTAAGTTCTGAATTCCACTCAAAGAAATGCAAGCAAAAGTGGCTTGTTTGCTTGTTCATTTCTCTGTTTTGCTGGCTAAAGGGAGGTTATGACTTCCTGTCCTGGCACTACCATTCTGAGACAGAGTGGATGGGTGGATGGGTAGCTGTTTAATGAGTGGGCAGGTGTACTGGTGGATGGGTGGGCAGATGGATGGCTGGGTGGGTGAACAGGTGGGTGGGTGGGTGGATGGATGGATGGGTGGGTGGATGGATGGATGGATGGGTGGGTGGTGGGTGAGCAAATGGATGGATGGGTGGATGGATGATGGGTAAATTCTGTATGGAGCGGCAGGGCCTCCCTTTGGAGGTTAGAAGCTACAACGCCAGCAACCTTAATCTTCAATACTCACTTCTAGACTTCTGAGAGCAAATTAAATATCTAGTTTGTTTACATAAACAAGATTTTAGTTTTTTTCTGTAATGCTCCATCTAGCTACAAACAACATCAGGGTATATTCAGCATTTAATATTGAAGGAATCCAAGGGAGAAGAGGTGGAAGGGCCGGGAAGACACAGGGAAGGTGTGACAATTCAGGAATTATGGCACAGGAAGTGGACAGAAATGAGAAGCAGGTCCACCCATCTGCCCAACAACATCAGGGTATGTATATTCATGTAATATTGAAGCAATTCAAGGGAGAAGACATGGGAAGGCACAGGGAAGGTGAGACAATTCAGGAATTATGGGACAGGTGTAGTATTTGGCCTCTTATTGGCCAAATACTCTGTGCCCTTAAGAGACAGGCCACGCCCACTCCCAGCTTCCAGCCTCTGACCCCAATTCTCTCCTCTCTCTTCCTCTTCCTCTCTCACGGGAGCAGCAGCTGCTTCTCTTCCCTCTCCCCCCTACTCTCTCTCTTTCTGTCTCTCTCTATATATCTATCTATCTCTTTATCCTCTCTTCTTTTTCCTCCATCGCCCATCTAATAAATGTTTAACTCTGCATGCATGGTGTGCCTATCCGGCTCTCTTTTGTCCATCCATACCGCCACACAGCCCATATGGGGACCCGGAGACTAGCTGCGTGGTCTGGCCGCCCACCCACCGCAGAGACGGCGTGGTCTGGGGACCTGCAGCAAGCAGCTGCTTCTCTTCCCTCTCTCCCCCATCTCTCTCTCTCTCTCTCTCTCTCTCTCTCTCTCTGTCTCTATCTCTTTATCTTCTCTCCTTTTCCCTCCATCACCCACCTAATAAATGTTTAACTCTGCATAGCGTGCCTACCCAGCTCTCTTTTGTCCATCTCATACCGCCGCACAGCCCATATGGGGACCCGGAGACTGACCGCGTGGTCTGGGGACCTGCAGCAAGCTGCAGCAAGCTGCTGGGTCACCTTCTCTTTTTAAAAAAAAAAAAACACAACAACAGGAAGTGGGCAGAATTGAGAAGTAGGTCCATTGATCTCACCAAAGAGATGGGTTGAGGTAAAATTTGTGGGACAGAAGAAAGATTTCAAGCCAGATAACACAATAGAGAGTTGAGTCAAATTCTAGAGAGCTTTGAACCCCGAGGGAAAGAGCCACGCCCTTGTCCTCCAGGCCTAGACGGTGGCTGGATCCCACGGCAGCTTTCAGGGACGTCTCTCTGATTCCTGTCTAGTCAGTGCAACTTCTCTTCCATTAGTGGCCATGGCTCATGCTCACTGACTAACCTGATCTCCAGAGCCCCCACCAAGACTCTGTTCTCAGGACTGTAGACCATGGCAGGTGGTCATGGCACCCAGTGATGCCCATCATCACCCTTCTTCCTGGGGTGTCCCTCCTCACCTGACCTTCCACTTACACTGGATGGAGCTTCCTTAACAAAGTACTGCAAACCAAGTTGCTCTAACAGGGTCCTGTGCTTGTCCCACAGCTGAGGAGACTGGAATTCAGCTAGTTGCTGCATTGTCCACTCCAGATTCAATGAGAGACCTTGTCCCCAAAAATATGGTGGAGAGCAATTGAGGAAGACACCTGTCATGGACACCTATGGCCTACAAAGGTGTGTGTGTGTGTGTGTGTGTGTGTGTGTGTGTGTGCATGCCAAGCGTGCACACATGCTCTGTCTCCTCTCTCACTGTCTCTCTCTCTCCTTCTTTCCACCCTTCCCTCTCTCTCCATGTCTCAATTCCCTTCATAAAATAGGGATACCTAGGGTCCCCCTTTTTCATGGCACCTGGTGAGCTAATTAACAAACAAAATCCCAATGTGACTTTGTTGCAGAGCAAACATCACTGGGTGCCGACTCTTCCTGCTTATTTATGGACTTTTCTGAACTTTAAAACAACCATCCCTTGTCCCCAAGGTCACCCTTCGCACTCTCTCCTGTCACCCCCTTTCGTTATCTAGTTGGTTCGGTCATGTTTTCCACCAAACTGCAATTTCACGCGGTTTGGGAAGAGATACCATTCCAGAGACTTCCACCCCACGTTCTCTGGAGATTTCTTGGTGATAGAAACCGCAGTTTGGCTCCGCCTGGAACCTGTTTGAACATTTGCTTTGCGCACACTTCAAAACCCCAGGCACTTGGACGGCTCGCCCATCTACTCTTGGCAGAGGGCAGCTTCCGCTTCTGCAATGCTGAGCTTTCAAGCTGAGGAGAAAAAGGCCTTTTGGACAACAAACGGCCCTTTAAGAACAATATTTTGATGAGTTGAGTGTAAATGAATCAGAAACACATGGATTAAGCCCCTCTTGATGTGCACATGGGTTTAATAATTACTGCGGGCAGAGGAGAAGGGAAATTGGGCTGGGAAGCCGTGTCTTGGGTTTTATCAAATCTAAAATGTTTGAGGAGTAATCCAAGACATTCCACACACCCTCAAACCCGGCCAGATTTTCCGATCCCACTTCCAAGGAGCCACACGGATCTTTCTAGTAACAACAGGGTTGCTCTAAAGAGCCAGGTTTTTGTGGATTCTGATTGGCTGCACAGGGCGCCCTGATTTACGAGGCCATTCAAGGATTTATATATTGCCATTATAACAAGCTCCTTCCGAACCACGCGGCACCCCAACACTGCAATATAAATATCTCTCCTGTTAGGAGCCGCTTTTCCACCCACAGACTTCCCCTTCTTCTCCTTCCCCCAGCCCCACTTAAGCCACAGATTCCCCCCATGAGGTCTTAGCATAGTACAGAGCGAGGGAATTCATTTCCCCACGACTGGAACATGTTTCACTTTGGATGGACTTTTAAATGACTTGGGTCCGTATAAGCTGCGGGTCATGAGAAGGTTACAGCTAACGGGCTCATAAGTTAGGAGAAGGGTGGAATTTTATAAATGCTTATTACTTTCATAAAAAGAAAAGCGAAGCTGTGTTCGTGCCTAATGCAGTCAAACACTCCATACATCAAGGCAGGCTGTTTCCTAGAGGAAATGTCCCACATGGCTTTGGCGGGCTTCTGTCTTCCTCCACTTCAATGACATCATCAGCGTTGGATGTCTGGTTAGGATAAGTAACTTCTCCCACATGTCACTATCCCTTGGTCCTTCCCTCAAATGAATGTGGACTCCGTCAAAGCTCTGGGGTCCCCCCCCCAGTCACCTCGTCTAACAGGCAGCAGAAAGGTGGGGGGAATGGCAGCAGGGAGAAAGACCTCTCCCTTTAAACAATTACCCCATAGGTCTTGCTCCCAGTGACATTCCACAAGCCCCGCCCACACAGGCGACAGACGTTACCTAGAAAAGACTGACAGGGAGACAACTGCTTGAGGTTTTGGTGTAGATACATTTGGCAAACTCAGCGGGGGAGCTGATTATCTTAGCAGACACATAGGTGATTCATCCGGGCTGTATATGAGAGGCACGGCCCAAGCAGCCCAGGCTGTCTTTATTAGTCAGCTATGTTGCCCTAACTGTGTAACAAAGCCTCTCACACTCGCGTCTGTGAGCTAACTGCAGCCAGCTGAGCTCAGTAGACTGCAGACCCCAGGTCCTCACTCTGGTCCCCAGGCTGCTCTGTACTTTCTCACCATCTCCTGGACCAGAGGTAGGCCCATGCTACCATGTGGTCACGTGGTCTCCTTCATGGGTTCCAAAGTGACTCTCTGATCTGCACGTGTTTTCTAGATGGGAACTCTTGCTCATTACGGTGCCTCGTGCTCTCAGAAACTCAGAGTCAGAACGGAAGCACAGCGCTGATGGGATGAATCACTGATGAAGAGCGCTCTTCCAGAAGACCCGAGTTTGGCTTCCAGCACCCACGTGGTGACTCACAACTACTGCCTGTAGCTCAGTCTGAGTGATCCAGTATCCTCTTTTGGCACCCCTGAGTTACTGCACTCGTGCGCGCGCACGCACACTCACGCACACACGGGGGGGGGGGATATGTGGCCAGAACATGCCATGCGATACCTCCCGTTACTGCGCTCCCAGGTGAAATGTTCCCCACAAGCTCATTGGCTTAAACATCAGGTTCCCAGGATGTGGCACTGTCTGGTTGTGGAACCTCTGAGAAAGAAGGCATGGTTGGTGGGGGTGGATCACTGGGGATGGACCTTTGAGGGTCAGAGCCTGTTTCCTGTCCCAGTCTCTGCTTCCTGCCAGCTAAGATGTGGCACCCACCTCCTTCCACTGCAGAGACTAGCTCCCCCACACACAGCAGGAATACTGGCCGCGACGGCCTGAGATCCCCTGAGATCATGAGCCAAAGGAAGCTGCTCCTCCCATAAGTGATTTTATCAGGGTGTTGAAGGAAGCCACTGATATGCATGGCTGCCTTCCAGGGTGGCTCCGCGAACCAGCCTTCGAGTTTTGGCCATTGAAGTCAACCACTA
The DNA here is from genome assembly GCA_004026605.1 of Ondatra zibethicus. Classification (NCBI taxonomy): domain Eukaryota; kingdom Metazoa; phylum Chordata; class Mammalia; order Rodentia; family Cricetidae; genus Ondatra; species Ondatra zibethicus. Next base: position 23,961 of record PVIU01023511.1, read on the forward strand.
CACTGTAAAAGCTCAGGTGTGTGTGTGTGTGTGTGTGTGTGAGAGAGAGAGAGAGAGAGAGAGAGAGAGAGAGAATGTGAGTGTGTGAGAATGTGTGTATGAATGTGAGTGAGTGTGTAAGAGTGTGTGTGAGAGAGTGTGTGAGTGAGAGAATGTGTATGTGTGTGAGTGTGTGCAGTGTATGTGAGTGTGTGTGAGAGAGTGTGTATGTGAGTGTATGTGTGAAAGAGTGTGTATGTGAGTGTGTGTGAAAGAGAGTGTGTGTATGTGAGTGTGTGTGAGAGAATGTGTATGTGAGTGTATGTGTGAAAGAGTGTGTATGTGAGAGTGTGTGTATGTGAGTGTGTGTGAGTGTGTGTGTGTGTGTGTGTGAGAGAGAGAGAGAATGTGAGTGTGTGAGAATGTGTGTATGAATGTGAGTGAGTGTGTAAGAGTGTGTGTGAGTGTGTGTGAGAGAGTGTGTATGTGAGTGTATGTGTGAAAGAGTGTGTATGTGAGTGTGTGTGAGAGAGTGTGTGTATGTGAGTGTGTGTGAGTGTGTGTGAGAGTGTGTGTATGTGAGTGTGTGTGAGTGTGTGTGCGAGAATGTGTATGTGAGTGTGTGTGTGTGTGAGTGTGTGTGTGTGTGTGTGTGTGTGTGTGTGTGTGTGTGTGTGTGTGTGTGTGTGTGTAGAAGTACACATGCATATCAAGGTCAGAGGTGGGCATCAGCGTCTCCTACTGTCCCTCCTCCATCTCGACTTTTTAAACAGGGTCTCTCACTAAACCTCAAGCTCAGTGACCAGGCTAGGCTGGCTGCTCAGTGAGCCGCAGGGATCCTCCCGTATCTGTCTCTCCCAGCGCTGGGATTAGAGGTGCACCGCATGTTGTATCCAGCTCTTTTTATTGGGTGCTGGGGATCCAAACTCAACTCTCATGCTTGTGTAGCAGGCACTTCACCAGTTGGCAGCGCTCCTGTGGTTTCAGTTGTTTCTTTACCCATTTTCCCTACCTCTGTGTTGCCAAGGTCTACCTACCATCGTGCCTCACCTCCACTGGAGTAGGAAACAGATTCTGCTCCCAGTGAAGAGTCACACACTCAGTGCTGTGTCTCTGACCCCACAGAACTCAGACTCTGCAGATGAACAAGACAGAGACCCACAGGGTCAGCTCTGCGATCCCATCCAGCTCTGACTGCGTGCTGACCTCCTTTCTATTCAGGAAAGGCAGGGTGATGTGGCTCTTGGCTCAGCACCTTCATCACCAAACACTATCGAGCATCTATGTAGCATACACACAAAGTGAATGACAGAAACACAAAGCCTGTGTCTGAGAGCCTGCATTAAACTGATGACATCAGCTTTCAGAAGACGGGACAAACAAGCCGAGGAGAGGACTGCATGCCACTCTGGGAGATGGAGCTGCTGGCAGTGAGGACTGGGACACTGAGTACCCAGCCGTTGGTCCAGCCATCCTGTGCAGATGGGAGAAACAGTGTGAGTCACTGCCTTGCCCACACCACCAGGAGAAATGACGGCCTGCTGATAAAGGCCCACAAGGAAGGGAGAGCAGTCGTGGCCTACATTGTTGTTGTTGCGTGGTGGCCCCCCGCAGCAGGCACAGTACTCACATAAAGCACATTTAAAACCCAAGGCTCGGGGACTGGGGGCGTAGCTCAGTCAATAGAGGGCTCGCCTTGCATGCTGGGTTCGATCTCCCCGGCAAACAAGACATAGCGGTACACACCTGTAACCCCAGCACTTTTGTGGTTGAGGCAGGAGGATCGGAAGTTCAAGGTCATCCTTGGCTATGGAGAGAGTTTGAAACCAGCTGGGACGACATGAGACCCCACCTCAGGAAAGAAACAAAAGCCCAGACCCAGCCACTGATATGCCAGCCTGGGGTTCCCAACTCAGCTGTGCTGAGGCCAGAGCCTGATTTTACCAAGCACCTCATGTGACCTCAGAGAAGTCAGCCAGGCAGGCAAAGCCATGGGGGAGGGGCTCATGTGAGTTTGAGGGGCGGACTCACAAAATCACCCCATCACCCTCTTCTGTAACTAATTTCTCTAAGCTGACAGAGCTAGCCAGGCAGCTGGAGTAGGTACAAACCCTCTTTCCATCTTAATTCTGGTCTCCATGGGTCTTGCCTGGAGCTGCCCTGGAAAGGGCTCACCTTAATGTCGCTCTTCTCCCGCTGCCCCAGCCCTGAAGGCCGCTGTATCAGCTGCTGTACTGGACAGCAGGAGGAAGTGGGGAGGCCTCAGGAGTGGGCAGCACATCTGAACGTGAGGTAGTGACGGCTGCACAGGGGTAGCATGTGTCTGGATGCCACCTCTTCTCTCTTCTCTGGAAAATATAAACTGTGCTTTATGTAAAGTCACTTCTGTGCAAAAAGAAAACAGCCATGGAACCCGATTCCTAACGGTTTAAGGAGAGCTAGTGGTCCCCGGAGATGCCATGAAACAGTGACCCATTTTCCATGCTAAACGTGTGGATGTTGGTGCCAGCGCCACTGGCAATCAAGTCTCTGTCCCAGTGTTTGGCTGTGGTACCGTGTTAAAACAGAATTGAATGTCGTCTTCCACCCAGTTCTTCAGCTGGGACCTTGAACAGGATGAGGCTCTTAGCCGAGACCCTAGTCTAGGACAGGGTTTGCATCCAATGACAGCCACCGTTGGGGCTGGGATGGAACTCAGCCACTAGAGTGCTTGCCTAGCAGGGACAAAGCGTGGGAACTGATCTCCAGAGCCACATAAACCAAGGTGTGGAGTTTATACACCTGTAATCCCAACACTCAAGGAGGCAGAGACAGGAGGCTCAAGAGTTCAAGGTCAATGCTCAGCAAGTTTGAGGCCAACCCATGCTCCATGAGGGGGAAAATGATGGCCAGTCTTCCAAGGGGTAGAGTCAGAGAAAGGGGCCTTGGCAATGAAGCAGAGCCTGGGAGATGCCGCTTGTGGTTGAGTGTGAAGGGTCCCCCACAGGCTCCAGTGTTTGAAACTTGATTCTCAGCAGGCGGTGCTGTTTGGAGGGGGTTGTGGAACTTCCAAGAGATGGGACCTTGCTGGAGGAGACAAGGTGTTGGGGAGAGGGTGCTGAGCCCTTCCAGCTTCTGCTCTGACACTGTTTCTTGGTGTGCTCAGGTGTGGGAAGACAGGGGCCAAGCCCTTTTAGCTGCTGTGACTTCCCCACTGTCGTAGACTGGTGTCTCCTAAGGTCCTGAGTCAAACTCAGTTCTCCCCACAGTGAGTTCCCCTACAGTGAGTTCCCCTACAGTGAGTTCCCCCACAGTGAGTTCTCCCCACAGTGAGTTCTCCCCACAGTGAGTTCCCCCACAGTGAGTTCTCCCCACAGTGAG
>PVIU01023512.1:0-27298 GCA_004026605.1 Ondatra zibethicus
CTCTCCTCTCCTCTCCTCTCCTCTCCTCTCTTCTCTCCTCTCCTCTCTTCTCCTTTCTTCTCTCTCCTGTTCTCTTTCCTCTCCTCTCTTATTCTCTTTCCTACACACACATCCCCTCCCCTTCTTTTCCTTCCCTCTGCCCATCCTCTCTCTTGTCTTCTTTTCTATGTATGTCCCTCCACTTTCTTGCCCTTTCCACTGTTTTTTTTTTTTTTTGGTCTTACTTTCACTAATGTCAAAATTTCCACATTAAGGGAAAACAGGATTTTTTTGTTTTAAATGAAAATACATTTGTGTAAATACTTTTGTGAATAAATTATTACTGAATGGAGTTTTAACTAGGAAGAAAATGCAAGCTCCACTTTACATCTGTAAAGTGTTATTATTTGGAAGCACACAAGGCTTCACATTGGGAGATAGATAACTTTTTCTTAAGCTGCTTTCTGTGATGCAGACACAGAAGCTCAGGTTGGTAACTCAGAGGACAAGCGTCTCTGCACCGAACACAGTTAACTTGCTAGAATGGCATGGCCCTCAGTTTGCTGTTTGGGATCAGGGAAATCCCCAGAAGGACTTCCTCCAGGCCACTGGCTTCTTCAGTAGCTCTTGGTGAGGACAAGGTTGTTGAGAAGGTTCTGTTGGAGTAGGAAGTGAAGTTCCTGGGAAACCCGTGGCCTAGTGGTGTTCCATGAGTCTTTGGTGCAGTTCACAGACTGGTGGAAGAGCCAGATCTTAGTCAGTTTCTCTTAACTGAGACAAAACACCCAAGAAAGGCAATGTAAAGCAGGAAGAATTTAATTCGGCCTGCAGTTTCAGAGGTTTCTGCCCATCATGACAGGGTGCAGAAGATCAAAGAGGCTTACCCGTTGCATTCAGGAAGAAGAGAGAAAGACTATATAACTGGCTTTTTCCCCTCCTTTCATATCATCTGTTTTCCCGGACTTTGGGATGGAATCACTTACATATGGGGAAGGTCTTTACCCCTTGATTAATCTCGGGAAACTTTTTTTGGTAGACAGTTCCAGAAGTGTGATCTACCAACCTCCTAGGCAACTCTCAATTCAGTTAAACACATGCTCTAACCATCACTTCTGGGTTCAATATGACCTTCCTGGCCTGGGCACCGAGGCACGACTACATATTTCTAGAATATGCCTCTTTATAGAGACTCTGTATGCTATCTAAGAAAATGTACAAGGACTATGTCAAGTCCAGTGGTTAATTATTGGTACTTTGATATTTATTTGGTCAGCTATTTTGGTTGTTTCTACATAGCTGTTTTTGATAAGATTAACATTTACATTGGTTGATGCAGCGGTTAAACCCGGTTATCAACCTGACTGGGTCTAGATTCATCTAGGAAACAAACCAGGGTGTGTTGGTGAGAGAGTTTGTAGGATGGTGTAATTGAGGTGAAGTGACCCACTTTAACTGTGGGCAGACTGAATCCAAAATGAGAAATAGAGCGGCACTCTCTGTCTCCTGGCTGTGAGTGCTATGTGGACTGGCGTCTCCAGGATCTTGCGACCACAGCCTCCCTGTGATAATGGGTTTGAACTCATTCTCTGTGAGCCCCACTAAACCCTTCATTCCTTAAGTTTCTTTGGCCAGGTGTTTTGTCATAGCAGTGAGGACAGGAACTGTCTATGAGCAGAGAAAGCTGCTCTCCAGGATGTGCCAGCTTACCTAGTCAGCTGACAGACTAGAAAAAACAGAAAGACCAGTTTCCCAGAGAGATTCTCTAGCTGGTGACCTTTGAACTTCATCAGCGATGTCAGTTTTCCCTTTATACTTCAATGTACACTTGTGTGTGTGTGTGTGTGTGTGTGTGTGTGTGTGGTTTCTGCATGTCTACGCGTCTACGTGTATACAATCATGTGCAGGTTCCTGATGAGGCCAGTAGAGGGCACTGGATCTCTCGAAGCTATAGTTGCAGCCATTTGTGAGTGGTCCACCACGACACTGGGATCTGAACTCTGGTCCTTATGAGTACACAAAAAACATTCTTAACTGCTGATCCATCTTTCGAGCCCCTAAAATGGGATTTGAAAGAGAATAAATTTTTAAATTTCCTATTCTTTTTAAATTTCCTATTCTTTTTCTAATCTTTTAAAATTCAAATGGTCAATGATTCTGAAAACAAAACACAGCAAAAAATAAATGAATAAATTCTATGTGGCTCTTGGATCAATGTTTAAGGTTGCAAACTGTTCGAGGCTCTTCTATGTATCTCGGCTACAAATCTATCCTGAGTTCTCAGGGTGTCAGAAAAGTATCAACCAGTATTTGAAAATGTTAGAAGCTGTCCTGAGTTTTCAGTGGGCTGGAAGCAAAAATTCCATGTAAAATGAGAAAAGAGCAAAAACAATGTGTTTTTTTGCCTTCCCGTTTTAGTTAGATCTAACGTGATTAACAGTCAATATAATTCATGAGTTACTACATGTTTTATGACTTCCCACAATTATTCGAGCATACTCCAGAAATGTGTCGTTTATTCAAACACCAAAGTTTTCATTTCCCTCTGATAAAGGCAGTCTGTGCAGTCGGCAATTCGACAACAGAGGAGTTTTTCTTTGTCAAATGGCAAGGCAGAAGGAGCTGTGACAGTCAGGAAGAGGGCCAGGGGAAGCCACCACAGAGTCTGCTCTGGGCTGTAAACACTGGGGATAATCAGATTAAAGTTAACTTGAGAAACTGGCCTTTGCTGCTTAGCCAGGCATGATGCTGTTTGTGTAAGCCACTGGGCTGGAATTCCATGTCTTTTACGTAATGGCGCCAGGCATTTGTAGCCCACATCTACACAGACAAGGACTACAGCTCTTGCCACTTTCTTCTTTCTTTATATGCTAGATTGCTTCTCTGTGTGTGTGTGTGTGTGTGTGTGAGGTGTCTTCCTCAATTGCTTCTCTGTCTAATATTGTGAGATAGGGTCTCTCACTGAGGCTGGAGCTTACAGAGTGGCTGGACTGGCTGGACAGTGAGCTCTAGGGATCCTCGCATCTCCAACTTCCCAGCACTGGGATTACAGATGTGATGTTCAGTGTAATGGTCTGAACTCGGCTCCTCATGCTTGCCAGTAAGCGCTTCACCAACTGAGCCATCTCCCCTGCTTGGTATACTCAGTGGCCTTCATCAGTGTAATCAGGCTTCAAGGCTTTCCCCATGTCATGGTAAAAGCAACTCAGAACCCTTACCTTTGTACTGCTTGCCTGGATTTGGAAGCCAGCTTGGCTCTTGGCTGCAGGAACATACCTGTTTTGGTTCTTAGGCAGCAAGTGCTCATGCATGTGTAGTTGGGGAAGCCCTGGTAATGCAGAAGCCAGACTGGCAGCAAATGCAGAATTATCAGTGCTACGGGAGTTTAAAGTCATCAGCCACACTTTTGCTTCTCATAGCGGCACGGGTGGCAGTGTAAGCACAGATGTCAGGCCTGGTATCCTTGTCATGACACCTTTAGTGATCAGACTGGGGAAAATAGAAGCAGTTAAGTCAAAAGGGCCTGCTTAGGGTATCCCACACCCAAATCCCTATTCTTGAATACACACGGAGGATCCCAAGATAACCAGGAAAGAAGAGACAGCCCTTTTAGACTTAGGGGGTAGTGGCAAATGGAACATTTATAAACAATATTTGGGAATATGGGCGTAGTTATTTCTTTCCAAACTGCTTCATGCTGAATGGGGGCACTATTAATCAGGTCTTTAATGGTGTATCCTATGTGCTAGGTTTATCTCAGTCAGCAGTTGAGCAAAGTAAGTTTTTGAGGGTGTTTCCGGCAACCTTTCAGGAGGGCATGGTCTATCATACCATATTGGTCTAAAAGCAATCCACAGGGTCTCATCTTCTGTGAAAACAAAAGAAGAACCTCTTTTCCAAAGCACCATATCCTTAGACCCAAATTTGGAAGTCATGATACCTTTAGAACATACATGCTGGTTTAGCTTAGCAGACCACACAATGAAATGTCTCTCTGTATTTAGCTCCTTCACAGTCAAAAAATTCAAAGAAAACACAATAATACACATAATCCACATGCTCTGTGAATTTTCCATTTTTACATGGCTTATTTTTTTAAACTTCCTTTAATCTATGGTTATCTGTACTCTGTCTCTTTAAAGACTTTATCATTTTTTAAAGCATTAACTTTATTTCATGACTCTCTATACTCTTTTTCTTTTCTCTCCCAAGCCTACATACACCCATCCAACACTGTGACCCATTTAGAGGTTTTTATGTCTGAATCTGTCCTATTGTATTGTCTTTAATTCTCTACTGTCTTGAAAGAGCTTTTAAAATGGTAAGCAGCTTGGTTGCAGCTGCTCTGGATGTTGGCTCTGCCTCTCTCCAATTTTAAAATGGGGGATGTACCATTTCTGCAAGCTCCGGGGCCTGGGGCCGCCAGGTAGGAGCCGCGCTCAGCACTTTAACTCTGAGAATGAGCGTGTAGCACATAAACACTTTTTATCTGAGTTACAGTCAAATCTGCCATGCAGAGCACCGTGCAGCCTGGAAACATCTCTCTGTATGGCAGCAGAAATCCACCATGCCCTCCCACCTGTGCATGCCTAGCAGACTTGATCCTGCTGCCTGCCCAAGCAGGGAGCATAGAGCCATTGGCACAGTCTCAGAGTACTTTCTTCCCAATCTCGAGCAGGCACACAAACATCCGGTCCCACAAAAGCCATTGAAATGCTTCATGGCCAGCATTTGTGCTGGCAGCACAGCCTAGGAAGCCGCGTTTTAAAATGGTGCGGCTTTTTTTCTTTGGTACGGCTGCTGAGTTAGGAAATTCTCTCTTAAAGGAGATATGGCATGCCGCCAGCTGTGCTAAACTTTATATTTGTGTCTAGAATTCCTTTTTAAGTCCCCTCAGCTTTTACGTGGAGTCAGTAGACTACGCTGAGGTGCCAATCTGTAGTATGAGGCGAGTGGGCCACGTTCCCGGCGCCTGGCTAGCTTAACCCCTGAAATAATTACACAGAAACTGTATTCATTTATTTCTGCATGGTTATTTCAGGTGTAAGCTAGCCGGGCAACCGGGAATGCGGCCTGCCCGCTCCTATTACTAGAGATTGACTGCCCAATGTGCTACACTGACTCCACATAAAACCCGAGAGGTCTTACAAAGAAATTCTAAACACAAATATAGAGTTTAACACAACTTTTTGCTGTTTGCTGGTAGGGTGCTGCAAAAAATTTTCCTGACTCAGCAGCCAGAAAAAAAAAAAGCTGCACAGTTTTAAAATGCAGCTTCCTGGGCTGTGCCACCAATGCAAAGTCTGTCTATAAAACATTTTAATGACATTTGTGGGACCTGGGTGTTTCTGTGCCCACTAGGGTTGGGAGGAAACTGGCTGAGATCATGCCTGTGACTCAGCTCTTCCTGCCTGGGCAGACAGCGGGATCAGGCTTAGGCTGGCGGGAGAGCATGGCAGATTTCAGCCTCCATACAGAGAGATGTTTCCAAGCTGTGCACTGCTCTGCATGGCAGATTTGGCTGTAACTCAGATAAAAAGCGTTTATATGTTTTATGCTCATTCTCCGGGTTGGACTGCTGAGCGCAGCTCCTGCCTGGTGGCTCCAGAGCTAGCAGGAAAAGTACGTCCACCATTTTGAAATTGGAGAGAGGTGGAGCCAACATCCAGAGCAGCTGCAACCAAGTTGCTTAGCATTTTAAAAGCTCTTCAAGACAGTAGAGAATTAAGGACAATGCAATAGGACAGATTCAGACATAAAAGACCTCTAAATGGGTCACACTGTTGGATAAAGGTAAGCTTAAAAGAGAAAAGAAGTAAAGAGTATAGAGAGATGCTTAAAAAAAGGGTAAGTCTTTAAAGAGACAGAGAACAGATAATCATAGATTAAAAAAATAAGCCACATAAAAATGGAAAATTCACAGAATGTCTGGATTATGTATTTTATTGTGTTTTCTTTAATTTTTTTGACTGTGAAGGAGCTAACTGCAGAGAGACATTTCATTGTGTGTGCTGCTAAGCCAAACCAGTATGTATATTATTATAAAGGTATCTTGACTTCAAAATTTGGGTCTATGAAGGAGTCCTCTACTGGGTGACTGAGGTGAGAAGACCTACCCTAACACCACGGATGGGGTCCTGGTCAGAATAAACAGAAGAAAGCGAGCTGGGCACTAGCATTCATCTCTCTTTATTTCCCGAGTGCTGTTGTCATGTGACCAAGTGCCTCAAGATCCCGTCCCCATGTGGTCCTGCCATGATGGACTGTAACCTCAAACTGTGTACCAAAGCAAAGCTTTCCTCCCCAAGGTGCCTTTGTCAGCTATTTTGACAAAGAGAAAAGTAACTGATATAAGTGGACACATTCCATGTGACCATATATCAACAAATTAGATAATTTAGATAAAATAGAAAATCCCATCTAATGAATCAAATGATTGAAATAACTCAAGAAGGAAAGGAAGATAGAAAAATCTGTGTAGAAATAGAAAGTTGGATGCAGACCCCACTCCCCTCCAAACATGTCGTTGGTGGAATTGTCCCCAGAAAAGATACTTTGAAGCTCCAGCTCAGTAACTCAGAAGGCAATCTTATTTGGAAATAAACTTATTATGGAAAGTAATTGCTCAATGAGCTCATACAGAGAAGGAATGGATTCTTTAATCTAATATGACGGTAGTCTTTAGGAGGAAAGAAGAAGCAGGGGCAGACAGGGACAGAGTGATTACACGGGAAGGGAGGATACCCACGTGCTCATGGAAGCAGGGTTTCCTGTTATGTATGCATCTTTCCAAGCCAGGGGGTGCTGATGGTTGCTGGGGAAAAAAAAAAAAACAGAAGTCAGAAACTCAGGGAAAGATTCTACCATAAAATTCAGAACCAGAATGGCCCTGTCATCACTTTGCCTGTAGATCCAGGAGCTAGCCAGTATCTGTTGTTGGATGTCATTCTTTCTGAGTATGAACAGTAGTAGCCTTCGGAATAATTTAGTAAATTGAGTCTACAATCATAAGACTTCCCACGAAATGTAATTCAAGCCAGGATGGTTTCTCTCATGTACTCCAGCAAATGCTTGATGGCTAATTAGCACTACTCCTTCCAAAAGTCTTAAAAAATGGGAATTTTCTGTCTTGTGTTTCTGTCATTAGAATACAAACATTCTAAGAAATACACAGACAGATATTTTTATGACTATAGACACAAGAATTCTCAATGAAATTTAAGAAATCAAATGACTAAATGGAATTATATACTGTGGTCAAGTCTGATTTATTCCAGGAATACAAAATTGTTTTAACCTCTGATGATCAATGAGAGTAATACAGCTTATCTACAGAATAAATGACAAAGAATAAAAACCAATAATTTCAACAGACAGAAAAAAAAACCATATAAATAAGTCCAAAACTCCTTTACTGAAGACACTGAAGAAAGCTAATAGTAAAAAGGAACTTCCCAAATCAAAAGATAAACATCCATAAAATATTCCTAACTTGCTGAGTGGTAGTGGCACATGCCTCTAATCCCAGCACTCAGGAGGCAGAGGCAGGTGGATCTCTGTGAGTTCGAGGCCAGCCTGGTCTATAAGAGCTAGTTCCAGGACAGTCAGAGCTATACAGCAAAACCCTGTCTGGAAAAACCATAATAATAATAATGATAATAATAATAAATAAAAAGACAAGGAATGGTACAAGGATTGGCCACCACTGTCTCTTCTACTCAACACTGAGTATGAACAGTAGTAGCTTTCGGAATAATTTAGGAAATTGAGTCTACATCATAAGACTTCCCAGTGAAGCCAGGACAGTTGTTAATAAAGTTGTATCAAAATCCTCTAGCTCCTCTCGCAGTGCAGGATGATGTTATACAGGCTTCTGGGAAAGAAGTCTTTGACAGTCTTAACCAGCTGTGAACAGTCACAATAATGACCAGTCTGGTAAGACATGGCCATTGGTGAAATAGTGGCATGAATGTTAGAGGGCTAACCAAACTGTTGGCGAACCCTGCTAGTAAGGTTGCAGTTCGTCCTGTCTGTCCGTCATGTCTGGATAGCTCTCTGAGTTCAGCACAAAATGGAGGACTTCTTTCTCAGCGGTGCTTCCGCTTCTCCACTAACATTCTTTGGAGTGTGTCCCTGAGATGACTCACTTTGTTTGGAGGACGACCTTGCACAGAGCTCCCTGCAAACGCTCTATGACTCGGCCCAGAAGTCCCACTCCTTCCTCCCGCCTGTGCGATAATTAGGTGCTGTATTATAGCCAATCAGTCCTTTCCACCTGTAACCCGAAGAACCCTTCTCTGCCGTCTCTCTGAAGCTGCCTCCTGGAAATTCTTTCAGTCATGCTCACGGCTGTCCACACCTTGTTTGCTGCTTCTGCTACTTTTGCCCGTGTGGACCCTGTGGCCCATGACCCCAGAGGAAAAGGAGACCCACACCAAACTATTTCTGATTGGATTTAAGGCCAATGGTGTTCATGTCTAGTGCTGTGGCCTAGGCCAAGAACCTGTGGTTGGCTAAGTTATAGGACTAAGGGAGTTCCTACCCCTGTTATTTTGATAAATTGGCAAAGCATCAACTTACCATCTAAATATTTATCTTTATACCCACAGGTTAGTGCATCTCTCAGCTCTCATCAGAGAAGTTGAACCCACAAGTGGTCAACATGCAGAGACTAAGAGACCATGGAGTGCTCAGCCTTAAAGGGGACTTCTGCATCATTATCTCATTCCCAAGACTCAGGGAGCAGGAGGCAGTGGAAGACTGCAGTGAAACACTGGTTCCCAGACACTAAAGAGCCATTGCACACATGAATGCATAGCTGCTGTATTGGCTGCAAAAGCACTGCACAGGATCAAGCCAGTCAAAATTCCCATGCAGACTGGGGAGGCACTCAGGAAACTCCACTCCCATCTGCTATTGGCAACTGTTGGCTGCTGAGGGAGGAAGAGTCAGTTTTCCTTAGGGGTGTAGCCTCTAGTAGGCTGCTCAAACTCTGGTCGATGGCTCCACACTTACGCACGTACTGGTAGCATTAATTGGACTCAATGGGATCAAAAAAAGTATATGAAGATTAGAGAAAGCTGTGTATTATGGGAAGAGTGGAGGAGGCAGTTAAGGAGTGGGCATGATCAAAATCCATGTATTCTCAAAGGTAAGTAAAAATGTATTTAAAAGCAGAATTCAAGTCAGAAAGAATTAGATCTCTTTGTACGCTCTGATAGAATTTTCTTGTGCATAAAATTTTAAAAATAAACTACTTATAAACAGTAAGTTCTGATAAAGTTTCTGTGAGGTAGCATGGTGTAAAATAAATAATAAATCAATTCTATTTTCACACAGCAGCACTTGGGGTACCTAAGTCACCTCTTATGTCTTGCAACACTTTTCTGGGCTCAGGTGATTATGCTGAAAGTCAGACACAGCACCCTTGTCAGATAGCAAGAGGTTCTCTTGAATGCTGCCTGGAAAATACTTTATTAAAAAGAGTTAGATGTAGGGGATGGAGAGATGGCTCAGCAGTTAAAAACGCTTGCTTTTTTGTAGAGGACCTTGGTTCAGTTCCCTGCACCCACACAATAACTGACAAATATATATAATTGCTGTCCAGGGGATTTTATCCCCTCTTCTGGTCTATGTGCGGACTGCACACATATGCTGTGCTTACATGCACATAAGGAAAACACTGATATGAATAAAATAAATACACGTGAAAAAAATTAAAACTATTGTATAGGACAATCAGAATTTTTTTTATAGAAGATACTGAGGTTTGAGTATGAACAGTAATAACCCTAGGAACGACCAAGGACTTTTCACAAAGTATAATTTAGGCTGGAAAGACTTCTCTGGTGTATTCTACCAAATGTTTAGGTGAAAACCTTTCATTTCCAGGAGAACTTAGCAGAGCTCACAAGTTTTATTGCTGCTGCTGTGCCATCGCACCAAGCTATGTATTTTGTATGGATAGAGCATAAATAGGATTCTCAAGGTCCTTCCACAAGGTTATAGAAACTGTAGGGAGAAGAGATTCCCCAACCTGCAGAGCTGTCTTCAAGTTTTAGGGAGCACCAGGCATGGAGCCTTCATGAGTGGTCATGAATGTTGGGGTGGGCTTTTGGTGATGTAGTTGCTTTGGGGTCATCCCTACCCATATTCTCATAAGTAACCTCAATACAATTTTTGGTTTTCCAAGCTGTACTTTGATGGAATCCTTACTTTTGTCTAGTGTTGGCATTCTGTTTGGGGTAAGTAGACATTTGTTTGTATTTTAGGAAAAGACAACATGGGCCATGAAGCCATGTTCTATTTTGGTTTATCTGTAGCTGCGAATAAAACACTGACCAAAGGCAACTTGGGGGTGGAAAGGCTTATTTGGTTATCACATCCTGATCACAGTCTATCATTGAGGGAAGTCAGGGCAGGAACTAAAGCAAGATCAGAGGCAGGAGCCATGGAGGAACACTGCTTGCTGACTTGATTTCCATGGCTTGCTCAGTCTGCTTTTTTATAGAGCCCAGGACCACCTGTCCAGGGATGACACCACTCACACTGGGTTGAGACCCCTCACACCAATTATTTATCAAGAAAATGCCTCACAGACATATACACAGGCTAGTCTGATGGAGACACTTGCTTAATTGAGGTTTTTCTCTTCTCAGGCAAGTTTTGCAGCAAGTTGACAAAAACCAACCAGCCCAGGTTAGATTTCTGCTATAGACTGTGGTTTCATGTTGCCTTGAAATGAAAACAATGCTTATTGCTTAGCCAGCTCCCAGAGCCTGGTATATCTTCTCCATAGCCTGGGTGCATGAAAAAACAATTATGTTCACCTGTTTTTATAGTCGTTCCCTCATTGCCTTTGAAGTTCCACTCAGCTACATTATGCTCCATGTGATTTTATGAGACTTCAAGTGTAAATTGTTCATCTTTTATTTTACTGATTAAAATTCATCACTTCTCGAAAAGGTCCAATAAGAACAGAAAAGATGAAGGGCTAGGAGATGTGAATATGAATGCTGTAATTGGACACCTGCTTCAGGAAACACCAGTCGGTAAGTAGGCAGATTGTTTTGTCTTCCTAGTGTTCAAATGTTTTTAAAGGTTGCTTTTGTTATACTTGAACTTTTCCACCAGCCACAGCAGTGATTTTTAAATAGGTACCTGAAGAAGGACACTTAAAAGAAATCTCACACTAGCTCAGAATTGAGCAAAATAAAGGGTTATTTATTTAGGGGTAGACTCACAGATCACAGTTCTCTGCACGAACTGGAAACAGGAACCAAATCACGCTGCCAGAAGAGAGGTCGGATGCATGCTTTACATTGGCAAATATAGTATAAGAGGCCACATCCAAGTAGGCAGGTAACTTAAAGGCTACTGGCAGTAGGAGTTCCTACAGCACCTCCCCCTTTTGTTTAAATAAGAAAGTTCTAAGCTTAATACAAAGTTATATACAATAAGAACAAATATCAGGTACAAAAATTAGAATTACAACCAGCATTAACAATATCAAGCAAGAAACAATGTTTCAATAATTATCCTATTCTAATGAGTTTAAGTCTTGTATAATAAATAACTTGGCCAAGTCATGAGAGGAAAGTAACTACAGCTATTTAGTCTTCAACCCCAATATAGAATTGGAAATGGAAATAATATTACTTGAGTAAGCAGGAAGTGCAATCAAGCAATTTCCAAAATGCAACAAATGACAGAGACAACTGGCTACCTGGGTAATCACCCAAAGTCTCATTTGCAATGTTGGAGCAACCAGCTTTGGCTAAGGTCTAGAATAACTGACAGACCATTTTCAGAGGCAAAAAATTTTTCAAAATCATCTTACCCTGTCTTAGAAAGATTTGACAGTCTTTTTTCTTGTATCATGCTTATCCTGTCCAGACACTGTGCATTTTGTCAGTGGTCGATGCATGGGCAGTTCCTTGCCAAAAGGCCAGTTTTGCCAAGAAGAAAACAAGCTCCAAGTGGAGTGTCTTCAGTGCTCAACATTCTCTCAGGAATAGATCGGTTCTGCCAAGAGCAATTGTGTCTCACTTCAACAGAACCATAAGTTGTTTATATGCCATGTTCTATTGCTCTTTGAAGTGGTTGAGGATTACCTATTTATGTAGAATACAATCTCTACGTATTTAAAGAACCTGATTAGTCTAGCTACAAGTATGACAAACATGGTTAACTACTGACCTAAAACTCTTAATACGTATATAACTTAAAGACTAAGACTTCATATTAGAATATTAAACAATCTTTAAACAACTGTTCAACAAGTGAGGACAATGATCTCTAAATGTAAGTAATGCACAAGTATCTTGATCAGAGGTAGAAATGTATATTACAGTATGATAAATATATCTTAAAATTGTATCAATATACAAAATGTCTTAAGCAGAGGTGGAAGCATGTATGCATACAATATGACAAAATAACTTTGCCTAGGTATACAAATATTGTAGAAAAATAGGAAAAAATTCAATATAATTTAAGTTTGTATCAATATACAAGAATCTATACCAATGTAAATTGCCTATAAATAATAACTGACAAGTATTCATCCCATTACTCACTATTATTATTAGTGTGAGTAAGCTCACACTAATCTATTATCCCATTGACATCCAATTTCCTCTATTTTTTTAAAGACATCCCTAAGCTTATATAATTCCCCCCCAACCCTTAACCCTATAACAATTATAATCAACCCCTAAATGATGTCCTTAATCCTGAGGACAAACTTTGTTGGGAGAGAGGATGTTGTCTTCTAGAATTACTTCCAGCTGTCATGGGGGTGATGTTCTTTCTATGGGATCCTGTGAAAGTAAAATGATGGTTAAGTTCCAAGATGACTGCCTGATATAATGGCAAATAGTCTCTGAGTATTCAAAGGGTTTCTCCGAGGTTCTTATTTGGAGATCTGGCCAGAACATTGTAAAAAAGTGTACCATTTCAGCTAACCAAGTTGAAACCATCTTGAGCATCTGGTACTCCAAACAGGTCTTAAAGTAGCGCTATGAGGCCGATTTGGATGCAAAGATTCTGGAGTAATGATACTCATGTCTGCACCTATGTCTATCAAACCCACAATTACAATGCCATTTATACACACTCTTAGCTTTGGTCTTTGATCATTTATAGATGTCTGCCAGAATATATGTTTCTTATTTCCTATTGGAAGTTTAATTTATGCTCCATGTTTATTCCATCATCTATAACAGTATTTTTTTTTTATACAGAAGGCTCTAGATTTTTAAATTTTCCTGGTAAGACATGTCCTCCACAGTGACTGGGAATAACTGGACCACTTTTGACTTGGGAGCCTGTGAAAGGCCCCCCCCAAGGAATTTCCCAATGGTATTGGGTTGCCTTATCTGTCTTTTGTTGATCTGCATTCATTGGTACAATGTCAGCCTTTGCCATACCTTCTACATATACCTGAAGGTTGAGTCCTTCTATTCTTGCCATTCCCAGAGGAAATATTATTCCTAGGAATTCCTTGTCTACAATCTCTTCTCAGATGTCCTATTCTGCCACAATTAAAACTTTTGGCATTTTGATGTCTCCTCATTCCTTTGGAAATAACTTTTCCTACCCAAGATTCAGTATTATAGTCAAATGTCTCAATGTTCATTGTATGCAGGATCCATTCATCCATTAGTGCTGATCTAACCTTTAAAGGCCCAAGTATCTTTTTACATTCTAAGTCGGCATTTTCAAAAGCCAGAGATTCAATAAGTATTTGTCTAGCATCTGGGTCTTTAATGTTATTTGTACAGCCTTAGTTAATCCATGTAAAAAGTCACTAAAGTGTTCTCTCTTGCCTGGTTTAACCTTGGTATATGATTCAATTAGTTTTCCTAGTTCTTGAATCCTGTCCCAAGAATTTAAGGATGCTTTGTGGCATAGGGAAAAGATTTGTTCATCGTAAAGAGCTTGAGCCTGTGGGTCAGCATAAGTGCCCTAACCAAGAATTTGATCTTGGGAAGTTGCAAATCCTTTTGCTTTTCCCTGTTGTTCTAAAATTTTAGCCTAATCTCTAAAATAACATTTAAACATCAGTTGAGGCCCGTCATCCAGGACTGCTGAAGCTAACTAAAGCCAGTCATGTAGGGTTACTTTAATGCTACAAGCCCATGTCTTTACTATCTCCCTAACAAATACAGAATGCAAGCCATAAGTTACAACAGCTTGCCTAATTTCTTTTAGATCATTCATTCCTATAGGTATCCACCTACCTTCTTTGGATCCTTTTGGGCCTTTAGAACTTGATGCTTTGTCAGAGTAGATTACAGGGTAGGAAGTTAAAACCCTGAGACATTCATCTCTGACAGCAACTGGCCATGTTGAATCCTTTGTACCTTCTTTCCCTGTTCATCGGCTCCAATAATTTCCTCACAATCATTTCAAATCTTTTTACTACTGTCTTTTGTAAAGTCTGAATCTCCTGGCCTGTGTATATTTTTAATGATTTCATTGAGGCACCTAGCCTCTGGTCCTCATTCTTCACATGTGATTCCAAGGTCTGAAGTTTTTCCTTTAAAGATAACATCTCAGTCTTGGACATTATTTGGATAGCGTGCAGATTGCCATCCTGGAGAGATACTCTATCTGCTAACCTATCAAAACTTTTTAAACAAATTTTGATTGTCAAATTCAACAGTATAAATTTTTTCAGATAATTTCTCAGTACACTTTGACATGGATTCAATTTTGTCTATCAAATTAATGTTACCCTTTTCAATAGTATTTATTTTTCAGGTTACTTTTGATTTTTGATGGTATTAATCCTGTCAGCTAGCTGTTAATTATTAGTCTGTAAAGACTGTCATTTCTAAAAGTGCCTCATTCTTGGCTCTGTTATCAAACTATTTTCTTAAGGACATAATATAAAAAAATACTGAGTCCCAAGATCTAATAAATGGATGTATCACCATAACCATATAAGCCTTGCAGAATACAATCCATAGTATTAGTAAAAAAGTTACTAAAAGTTTCAATGGTAATGTTGTCTGTCATTATATAACTTTCAAGTTTATTGATTTATTAATTACCTGTTATAAAATCTGGTAAATTGTTTTAGATATAATAGTCTTTATTGTCCAGGAGGTGTTGTGGTTGCAGAGTCACGACTAGAGGCACAACCTGGTGCCAGGAACAGTCCTGAGTGCCTTTGCTTTCCCCTCCTTGGTGCTGGTTAAATACTGAGAAATATGCTTTGCTTGACAAATTAAAAGCAATTAAATCAATTCTGTACATGCAGCAAGAAGCCCAGAACTCAGGAGCCAGGATTATAAACCAGAAGTTGCACAAGTCGCCATGTGGCAGGGAACATGACAGTGGAGGCGGGGGATGTGTGCACACTTGGGAAATTTCCAAGTCACTACATGCAGTTAGCTCTGCTGTGGTGGGGGTTTTACAGCAAAACAAAACAAACAAACAAAATGCTTAGTAGGTTAAAACAAGCAGAGCAGCTGGGGGTGGGGGGTTGGGGGTGGGAGACTTTCTGGGTTTTGTACCAGTTAGGTCTTCATTCTGATTCACCCGGTAGGTGTGGAGTCTGGATCCACATGGGTGCTAGATGAAGATGGACACTTAAAAAGAAATCCCACACTAGCTCAGAATTGAGTATAATAGAGGGTTATTTATTTAGGGGTAGACTTACAGATTACAGTCCTCTGCACGAACGTGGAAAAGGAACAAAATCACACCACCTGGCCGGACGCATGCTTTAAACATTGCCCTATATAGTATAAGAGGCCATGCCCAAGTGGGCAGGTAACTTAAAGGCTACTGGCGGTAGGAATTCCTACAGCAGATACCTATTTTGACACTTGTCACCAACCAGTTTTCCAAAGAGTTCAACTTACAGAACTTTTGGCTCATCAGTCAATGTAGAAGGAAAGGTGCCAGCAGATGACTCTCATTGATGAATCAGACCTTCTTGGTCATTGCTCCTTGTTGGATACTGCAAGGCACAGAGGGATGCAAAGATTAGCAGATCAAAGTGGGATTTTCTATCCTCAACATGGGCATGACCTAGGAGGAGGGTATGTCACCTTCCACATTTCTTTTTTTATACTTTAAGGTGACTGAAGATTCAGAACATCCTCAGACTTCAAAATAACCCAGTTTCCCTTATGATCACATATAGCCAATCTTGTATTTCAGCAAGCAGTGGGATTTCTGAGGACTGTCTTAATACAATGTTCCTTTTGAAAAGAAGGGTAGAGGACTTGAAAGTAAACAATGTACTTTTTTTTTGGCTGTCATTTTTTCTTTTCTTTTTTTTAAAAATTAACAATTTATTTTTTTATTAATATCAAATCCACAAACTCCCTTAAATAATTGCTTTTATATAGAAATACCAAACTCTTAAAACTAAAATATGATAAGATGCTTAGTAACAAAACATCAAAGATGAAAAACTGTACTATTAGAAATGTAAATTATGAGGCATAGGGAAACGGATCAATGGTAGGCAAACAAACAAATTATAAAATCTACAGATTGTTGCTTGAGTGTTTGTGTTGGAGACCCTGTATTGACTCTACAGGCTTTTCCAGTACAAAGGGCACTTCATACAAAGCCATTTTCAGAAGAGGGAGGAGAATTCCAATCTTGAAAGTTTCCTTTCCAACTCTAAAAGTCTCATCTATTGTTACCTTTCTCCATTTTCTCTTGTTTCCATTGAATCTGTCCTGCGGTTCCTCAGACGTAATCGTTCCCCATAAGGTTCCATGCTATCTCCTTCAGGCGCCTTAGCATCTTGACTTTCTCCTTTGTCTGTAGCCCATGCTGCATGTCTATGAGTATGCTTGAAAAATCTTCTAATTTCTAAGCAAAAATTTCTTTATACACATTTATTTTTGAACTTCGTTGAATTTAACTTTAAATTCTGCTATATTTATTTATTCATGTATTTATTTACCCTCTCTTTTTCTTTCTCTGTGTGTTTCATAGAATGTGTGTAGGAGCCAGAGGACAATTTATGGGAATTGGATATCTCCCTCAGCCATGTGGGTCATGGAGAATAGAACTCAGATCATTTGGCTTGGCAACAAGCACCCTTCCCTACTGAGTCACCTTACCTTAACTAAATTCTTGCAAGAAATAGATGCTCATAACTGAAAAAATAAGCGAAGAATACCAATAGGCTTATGTGTTTGAATTCTTGGAGCTTTTGAGAAGGATTTTGAATTCTGACCTTGTTGGAAGAGGTGTGTCAGTGGGGGCGGGCTTTGAGTTTTCAAAAGACTCCTGCCATTCCCAATGTGCTCTCTACCTCCTGTTTGTGGATCAAGCTGTGAGCTCTCAGCTGCTGCTCTCACCTCCTGTCATCATGCCTTTGCTCTGCCACTGTAGACTCTAACCCCCTGGAACCATAAACACAATTAACCCCTTTCCTTTATAAACTGCCATGGACACAGTGTCCTGTCATAGCAATAGACGCCCTAACTAAGACAGCTTATAATAAGAAAATTAGCCATTTCTTGCCTCACCTCTATCCAATTCACCAGCTCCACTCTTAAGAACAATCACCTCACATCAAGCGTTTCAGTTATACGATTTTCCTCTAGCATTATAATCACAGTGTTAAAATTTTTCACACCAACCGAGCTCATTGCAAAGGACATTCTCCACCTGGTGAGATGCCTACAGTTGTCCACTGCACTACAAGCTTCCAGCTTCTGTGAGCTGTCACTCACGCTGAGGTGGGCTTCGGTGACATAGCTCTCTTTAAGACATTTCTGCTCCTGTAAGGAGCTCCAATACAACTCACTTGCTCACCAAGGTGGACTTGGGTTGTATATCGTATACTTTGTTCTATTCTTGGTTCTCCCTACCTGGGGCCAGTAGACTTCTGTTCATATCGACCCAGGAATAGTATCACAATAACAACCATGCCCAGCTAAATGCCCTAATTTTTAAGCTGTTAGGGAAATATTTTTTCCAACTTCATGTTGTTGTATTGAAGGATGGAGTATGCTATAAACTTTTGAAAATTAAGCACATACACCCACTGCCTACCCTGCCACTCAACCCGCAAATCTTTGATCAGTGTTTAAAAACTGCTGAATTCCATATCCATCTAAAATGTAACTTTTTGCTATTATGTAAAACTTGAAACTTTTTTCTTTTCTTTTTTTCTTCCTTTCTTCTTTCCTTCCTTCCTTCCTTCCTTCCTTCCTTCCTTCCTTCCTTCCTTTCTTTTTTTCTTTCTTTCTTTTTGAGTACAATTCTAGCCTCATCCTCTTCTGAAATGCCTGAACTGTGACATCTTATCTCAGGGTGAGCCTATCTTTATGCACCCCTACATATATATTTCAGATGAAAAAAAGAGGAATTTCTTTAAAACATTTAAATGCATTTTTAGTTACAAGTTAAGACACTTGACTGTTTGGCTGTCGGTCATACTGTTTTGGCTAAAAATATTAAACCCTATCCTATCAAAATATTCATATAAAAATCACACACACACACACACACTCAAGGATTTCAATTGCTTGGGGAGAAGGCACTTCTTCAAAGGGACTTGTTTCAAGAGAATGCATAGATGATTAAGCTAGCTTTTCTTTCCAGCAACAAAATCTTTTTATCTGCAAACCAGTGTGAGTTAATGCAGTGGTTGCCTGCATTTCAGCATCTTCTCAATGTCTTCTGCTAAATTAAAACACTTGGTTTAAAACAACCATAGTTCTTCAACCCTGGGCTCCCAGTAATCTGAGCTAACTTAGAAGAAAATTACCTCATTTTGATCTATTTGTAATTGATCCAAAGTACAAGTTGGGAAGGGGGGGTATCCATTTCAGTAAATGGCCTTGTTTGGGGAAGAAATCTCTGGTCCATCTCCGGTGCGTGGGCAGCCATTATGGCCACTGTTTCTATCCTGGGATGATAGGGTTCTCAGAGGCCTCCTTGTATGAGCATTTGCTGGGAGGCTCCTGCCTTCCCAGAGAACTAAAATTGGGTACTCATGGGAACCTGTACATGGGAGGGTCCGCTGCTGTAACCTTCCATCCCCCAACACAGTGTATAAGGCTTGAAGTAAACATGGGCCCTTCTAAGGATTGTTGGAACACTCACTTTCCCAGCTGTCAGGGGTTTTTATTTGTTTTTGCTATGGTTACATTTCCATGGTGGAACTCCTATGGACGGAGTGGGGCAGAGACCTTTCCAAAAGTGGGATGATATCGTTTTTAGCTTTGTGTGTGTGTGTGGAGGGGGGATTCTTTCTAATATGGCAGCTTTCTTTTCTCTCTCAGGGTTGCTAATGAGCATATTTTACAATTGCCTCAACAATTACTGAACCATGTAAACTCGATATCACCCTTTCATTTCTATTTTACAAACAAAGAAGATCAGGGCACACTAAGTTAGTTTTCCCATGGCTCCAAAAATTGCCACGATGGGTTTGGAACTCTGAGATGAAAAAAAAAAAAAAGGTGTCTTCTGGCCATGCCACAGCTATGGCACCCATGAACTCTCTGTTGCTGTGCTTACCTACACAGGCCCTAGACAAGACATGGCCTGTCACCTTTTTACTGTGTGTAGAGTAGAGGCTGTGAGGTCCCACCTCTTGTGGATGGGTTGAAGACACACAATAAGTATTACTACTACTACTACTACTATGACAAAACAAAGTTTTTAATGAAAAGGTGCAGCTACACACCCCACCACATCCACGTTTTGCTCTTTCCACAATCTGTGGTCAACCCTGGTGTGAAAAATGCTAATTGGGAAATTTCAGAAATGTGTTATTTTTAAGAGATAGCCATGCTCACATTGCTCTTATTGCAACACATCAGTGCACAAGTCTCTATTTCAAGACTAGTCATGTTTGCTCTCTCCCTCTGCTACACTTTGCTTCTGCAATGTTCTCCAAAGGCCATATACTATTAAGTCTTGGTCCCCAACTATGCGGGGAAGTCATGGAACATTTAGAAAATGAGGTTTAAAGGGAGGTGCTTCAGTCATTTAGAGTGTGCCCTCAAAGTGAATTGTGAACCCCAGTCTTTTCCTCTGCTTCTGTTCCATCCTGGGCATGCATGAATTCAGAGTTTTCTCTTGTTATACAGACTCACCATGATGTTCTGCCTTTGCTACAGATGCCAAAGTAAGGGTCCAGTTAACTCCAGATTGAATTTCTAAATATAGGAGTCAAAATAAACATTTCATTTGTAAGTAGTATGCCACCAGTACATTTCACAGTAACAAAAAACTGACTAGCAGGCTTTCTGGGACTAATTTATAATTTATTTATATAATATACATATATCTCCACAATATAAATGGGGTTCATTAGCTTTTGTGGCTTTAGGCAACCACTGAGTAACTTTGGGATAGATCCTTGAAAAATAGTGACATCAGAATCCGAGCTAGTCTTATGATTTATTTTTTATTTGTGTGTGTGTGTTCATGCCTGTATATATATGGTTCAGAGAGTCCTTCAGAAAGATCTGAGGGAAGGCAACAGCCACAGAGTGATGGAGACAAATGACCATTATTGACACTTGCTTGAGAAACAGTTAATACCTGTGCTCAAAGTCAAATTGGTGTTAGTGAAAATAATACTGAACAAACAAACCAAAGCTGTGTATCAACATTTTGTGAGCAGTGATAAGAAAGTTTCCATTTGTTAGAGAAAACAGATCAAACTGTGTACATGCTATGTTGTGGTGCTGTCTTGGGGGTGGTTACTCCCCACCAAAGTAAGTCAACATGCTTGACTCCCTGAGGACAAGTGCACCCAAAAGAATTAATGTCCTCCATCCTGGGTCTCAGTCTTAGTGTTAGCTACTTACAACCATGCAAGAGATGTGGTATATTTTTTATTTCTGGTTTTTTTTAATGACTGCTCATTTTTGAGGTTCAGAGAGCTCCTGACTATCATCAATAACATCCTTTGGTTAGTACAGAAAGAACATGTCTTCCTGTTAAGTGGACTGGAAGAATTATCAGATGAGAGGCTTCACCTGAGGTGAAAATCGCTGTGCAGAAAGCCTCATGAACTCCACAGGTCAGAAAAAAAAAATGTATATACTTACCTCCCTTCCAAATGCTCTTGAGAGCCCTTTCATTTTCCCTGTGTGGAGGGACAGAAAGTAGGAAGGTGAATGTGAAAGAAGAGGGATCCCAGGCTCCTCATAGCTATCTCCTCCCCAGTGGGCTCAGTTAAAGTGTTCTGCACTCTAAGACATGGTATGGGAACTCACTACAAATGTTGGAGAGAGGCCTGCTTGCTGGTTTCCGGCCACCCAGATAGCTTAGACCCAAAATAACGACACAGAAATTGTATTAATTAAATCACTGCTTGGCCCATCAACTCTAGCTTTTTATTGGCTGATTCTTACATATTAACTTAACCCATTTCTATTAATCTGTGCATCACTATGAGATTGTGGCCTACCAGCAAAGTTTTAGCACATCTATCTCCAGTGGCAGCTGCATGGCATCTCTCTCTCTGCCTTCCTTCTCCCAGCATTCTGTTCAGTTTTCCCCGCCTACTTAAGTTCTGTCCTATCAACAGGCCAAGGCAGTTTCTTTATTCATTTACCAATAAGAGCAACACATAAGACAGAAGGACCTCCCACACCATACAAAGAGGAACTCAGATCTGGGACTGAGATTTGGGACCACGTAGGCCTCTTGTAAGATCTGAGTGCTGCTGGGCAACAAACCTTTCTCCAGTCTCAAGCCTTTCTCCTCACCCCAATTCCTCATGGGCAAATCCTCCCTATGCTGGTGAAGGAGTAGAGCACTGGTTCTCAACCTGTGGGTCACAACCCCTTTAGGAGGTTGAATGACCCTTTCACAGGGGCTACCTATCAGATATTTACATCATGATTCATGACAGTAGCAAAGTTACAGTTAGGAAGTAGCAATGAAAATGATTCTATGGTTGGGGGTCACCACACCATGAGGAACTGTGTTAGAGTTGTAGCATTAGGAAGGTTGAGAACCACTAGAGTAGAGGGTGCTTCTCTGCAAAGCCGCTGGTCTTTAGTCCCTGCTGGAAGGCTGAAGAAGGTGGCTTTTGAAGACAGCAGAGGTGATGGTGACAGCTGAGACGAACCCCCAATGAGCAGACCTGTGAAGGCAATGCTGAGATTGCCTCCCAATATTTCCCCTATGACTCTCTTTCTATGTAGACCACCGCTGGAAGATGCCACCTACATATAGGGCAGGCCTTCCCACTTGAAATGACCCAAGCAATCAGATCCCTCACAGGTGGCCCGGCAACTTATCGCTTTGTTGCTTCCTGATTCAGTCCAGGTGTCAAGCAAAACTGACTGTGAAAGCACACAATTCATCCTACTGAATCTTGGGCCCTGGGTGTGAAGACATGAGGTCTGGAATTTGGCAGCCATCTCATCCCTGTAAAGAAACCAGCCTGCGCATGGAGTTCTCCCTGTAGCTGAGAGAGTGCAATGAAACCAGATGTTTGAGTTCCATCATCTTAGCGGCTGGATTATGCCTGGCTGGTAGCTCTGAGCTACTTCTGAACTACTGAGGTAACTTTTAGATCTTATTGTTGAAAGCAATATTAGTTGGAGTTTTGTTATGGGTTCAGTTCCATTAATTTGGCTCTGGGGGCAAAGGATTTCTGACTGGTCCAAAGGATCCTACCTTATGAAATGCTTGAGATAATTTATTTAAAATGTCTTACAAAGATGTCACCAAGCAGAAATGTCACTGGTTGTAGGGCACCCTGCTATTTATGCAGTATTAGGAAAGAAAGAAGCATGTCAATCAACTACAATATAAGGAGATGTTATAACTTACATTAAAAGATGAAAATATGCTAAAAGAGCACTTTAGAATTATTTAAACATATTTTACTATTTATTTTACAATCAAAGAAAGACGAACTTGAAGTCACTTGGCTAAGACCTAGCTGACCTCCAGATTCATCATTTACAGTATTTAGACTTGATTTTCTATTCTTAACGTGGAAATTTGGTTTGCTTCTTTGATGACAAAAGCATTGATAATACAGTGTTTCTTAAGGGACAGCTTCAGGGGAGTACCTCAGAATTTTCTTCTAAACCTCAGGTTTGAAGGGCATTTACAAACAGTGATAATTCTATCCTAAGTGCTGGTTGTTCAACAGTGATAGTAAAATTCCTACCAGTATTTCAATTTTTTTTTAAAAAAGTTTTAACAGTTTATTTGTCTCAAACGCAATGGGAATTTACTGCCATCCCAACTTGATACAATATTGAGTCAAAGAATAAATAACAGATACTTAAAAAGGGAAAAGCAGCCAAGTATGGTGGTGCACACCTTTAATTCCAGCCCTCTGGAGATAGAGGCAGGTGGATCTCTGTGACTTCAAGGCCAGCCTGGTCTACATAGTGAGTTTTAGTACAGTCAGGGCTACATAGAAAAAGCCTGTCTCAAAATAAAATGAAAGAGAGAGAGAAAGAGTGCAATTATAATTAGCACATGCATTTAGTTATCTACACTATACTCTATGTGATTCTAATTGTGAAATTTGGAACATTTTGTGAATGTTCTTTAATTCTAGCACCTCAGAATCATCACTCAATAGAGTGCATTGCTATTTTCTTGAAAAGATCAGCTTTAAGTTATGACTTTCTGACCACGTTAAGATTTACTTTATAGTTAGAGGAATGTAATAGTATTCTAGAAATGTCAGGGAAAGTTCATCCCCAAGAACTTACCTTCAGCGATTTGACTTGAGTCCTGATGCTTCATCATTAGACACTCAGTCTGTTGATTGAAACATCATGCTTCTGTGTCTTTCATTAGAATACACTGGTATCAGATTATCAGGTCAAGAAAGTAAACTCTGTGGGCTTGCTAGAAGGCATAGCATGGGTTATAAAAACAGATTCTATAGCTGAAAATTCATTTTTCTTGTATTCATAGTCTGAGTGCATTACAGGTTTAGAAAAATGAAAAAGCTAGGTAGTTAGAAACTGACCAAGGAAAGTAATAGTCAGTAACAGCATTTTAAAAGATTTAAAACATTTTCTTAACCTTAGATACAATGTTGTATGTATGAGTCATATGTAAAATATTAATCTTATGTGTTCAATCCTGAGTAAATGGAGGGACCTGGGACCTACTTGAACAATACTGTAATACTGGGGCTAGAAAAGGCTTATTTGGCTGGCTGGGCACACTGCCACATCTGGACGGACAAGAAGGCTCCAGGGAGAGAACAGCGAAGCGGATTGGGAGCCTCAGCATGGCCCCGGGAAACATCCTAACTCATCGTGGAACCCATCTCACGTCTTGCCTTGACTTCTGCACCTGGTAAATGTGGTGGGGATCTGGAGGAAGAGAAACTGCAGTAATTG
Organism: Ondatra zibethicus; assembly: GCA_004026605.1. NCBI lineage: Eukaryota > Metazoa > Chordata > Mammalia > Rodentia > Cricetidae > Ondatra > Ondatra zibethicus. Next base: position 24,312 of record PVIU01023512.1, read on the forward strand.
TGCAGAGTCCTTCTCACAGCTGTGCAGGAGAGGCACTGGTTTTCAGGATGGCACTGCATCCCTGGGCTCCCACTTAGGCGCCATGGGACTTGTAGCTGTAGGGCTGCCCCACATTTCCCCAGTGGAACTGGACATCTGAGAGATGAAGAAAGAAGGGATGGAGGAAAGGGAGCACCATAACCGCCTGTAATCTGTAACTGGAATGGCTCGTGAGTTCATATAAGAAATTCCCTTAAGGATTCTAATAACAGTAGGGGTCGTTTGTAGACAGTCGTCTTCCGGTGAGTGGCAAGTGTAGTTGGCAGCCTGTGCATACCTGATAGTGTTTGTGTGACATAATTTTAAATGTGGGAAGCTGTATGGTTCAGTGTGACCTGCATGACTTAGAGATTGACCTAACTGGGGCAGCAGAGGATGAAGAAATGAACAGACACATACACGGAAAAGCTGGGATTGCCTGGGCTGTGCATTCTGATGGAGATACACTAGCAGCAGCCCAGGAACTCACACATTTGAGTGGAAGAGGTGGCTGACTTCGAATGATGAAGCAGGTTTAGCAAATTTGAATAGCCTATGGGGGAATAGTCTCAGGCTGTACACATCCAGCAGGAGGAAGCTGTGGTCAATACTTTCTGTCTATTCCATTGACATCCACACATGGACCAGGGGAAAGCCTTGCCATGCTCATGGGTCTGAGGCACTGAGGTCTTTGACATGGCTGTACTTATCCCAACAGCACAACTCACTTAGAGCTTCAGCTGCTCCTCACACACTGACTCAGGGCTTCCTCTGCTCCTCAGCGTACTTTACAAATAAGGATCAATTTATATGCATTCATTGTTTACTTGACAACTAGAGTTGCCCTTCCATCCATTGTCTGTCCATCCGTCCTTCTGTCAGTCTGTCCATCCATCCATCCATCCATCCATCCATCCATCCATTTATCCATTTGTCCATCCATCCACACATCTACACATCCATCCATCTGTCCATCCATTCTCACATCCCTCACATCCATCCATCCATCCATCTATCCGCCCACTTATAGATCATCTATTCATACATCCATCACCTACTAAAGAAAATATTCTAGAGATCAAGTACATACACAGAGAGACACACATAACACATACACACACATGCACACCTTTCATGATAAGTGTTATACCAGTTCTTCTAAGCTGGTGAGAATAGAACACAGAAAAATCTTTTCTTTAGAGAGTTGGTGGTGTTGTCTTTACACAATTACTCTGGGGAGACTAAATACCCAGTTGTCTCCCACAGGCAGGATGGCTAGGATGTATGTGTTTTGTGTGGAATTAGCTGCATTCTTCTGCAGTATTGACTGGTTTGAGAAACTGCTTCTAATACAAACTAAGACAAATAATCCAGGCAAGTCTTTTAGTGTGGTAGCAAATGCTAAAAACATAAAATAGGGCAAAGTAAATAGTTATTATTGGATAACCTCTTATGTTTCTCGTTAACCCCAACAGTTCTTAGTTACATATGATGAAGGAACTTACTGTTCCTTTAAACTCTTTGTATTTATTTTATATCTTAGTTTCATACTCTATAAAAATTATCTAAGATCACACAGCCATGACTATGAAAGACTGCTACCACGGCACAGTTTTTGTAACATAAGTTTGTCCCCATGGAGATCTTGATATTTTGGTGAATAGTGAGTGACCTCCATCCTATTTAGATTTCAGTATAAATTTAGCTGTTTACAGGATGTTTGTTTGATTAATAGACAGGAGAGGATGGATAATGGAAATACATCAATGCTTGTATGACAATGACCCAAAGTATACTTGTGTTATGACACAGATATCAAAGGTCAGGATGTTCTAGAAATTTAAAATTCATCTCCGAGAACATTTAATCTCTCATGAGATTATGAACTTCAAACACAGTGGCCTTAGGTTTCTGTTTTGATGAATGGTTTTGAAATAAATTCATATGAACTTCACAGGCCTGCCCGGGTCTACATCAGGTCCTCTGCATATATATCACTATGGCTTCCATTTTTTTAGGGTTCTTATGGGATTTCTGAGTATGCTGATTCTTGTGACTTCTCTTGGGCTCTTTTCCTTTTGTTTGTTTGTCTTGTCTAACTCTGATGTGATAGTTTTTGTTTACTTATATTATTTTGTCATTATCTCTTAGAAGCCTGTTCTTTTCTAAGGGGTGACAGAAAGGGGGTGGGTCCAGATGGGATAGGAGGTAGGGAGGAATTTAGAGGGGTAGAGGGAGTGAAACCTGCAAACATTATGTGAAAAAGAGTTTATTTTCAATGAAAGGAAAAAAAACGAATAAAGCCATGAGAACAAATCTGCTTGCTGTTGATTACCATCTCACCAGATGAAGACCCATTTGTTTTTCCTTCACATGGGAAACACAAAGAAATCAGCAGCCTGCCCAGGAGTATTTGGAACAGAAGGCTGTGTCATTAGATGTTATTAACAAACTGCAGAAGGTTAGGGCCCCTGGAGCCTGGTGGCCTGCCGTGAAATTGTGATTCCACAGTCAAGCAAACGTTTGATCAAGCTGCTCATTGTCTATGCCGAACGGCATTCCTTGTATCCATAAACTGAGGTTAAAACTGTGTCCATCTCAGGAGATTGTTCTGAAGCCACAAAACATGTGTAGTCCCTGGTCCCATGTCTGGAGCATGTGTAGTAGGCACTCAAGCCATGTGAGCTGTCGCTCTTGTGTCAGTGGGGCTTTATTAGGCTGCTCCTTTGAAATGGAGAAAAATCGGTTCTGTGAAACACTTACCATTGTCTGCCTTCTGTAAAGCAAAAGACACAGTCATTAAGACAAAAAGGCAACCTACTGAATGGGAGAAGATCTTCACTGATCCCACATCAGACAAAGGTCTGATCTCCAAAATATACAAAGAACTCAAGAAACTAGACATTAAAATTCTAAATACCCCAATTAAAAAATGGGGTAAGGATCTGAATAGAGAATTCTCAACAGAG
>PVIU01023513.1:0-27296 GCA_004026605.1 Ondatra zibethicus
GGGAGGGGAGAGGGGGAAGGAGAAGGGAGAAGGGAAGGACTGGGGAGAGATTGGGGGAGTGGGAGGGTGGAGATGGAGGAATGGTGGATGTTGGAGAAGGGAATAAGATATCTACATTAAGGGAGTAATTTTAGGACTGGCAAGATACTTGGCTCTAGAGGAGATCCCAGGTGTCCAGAGGGATGTCCCCAGCTAGGTCCTTGGGCAGCAGAGGAGAGGGTGCCGGAACTATCATTGTCCCATAGTCACACTGATGAATATCTTGATCACATACATAGAAATTTCGTCCGATGGATGGAGATAGAGACAGAGACCCACATTCACACCAGAGCAATGGATTGAGCTCCCAAGGTCCAGTCGAAGAACAGAAGAATCTTCATCCGGCGACAGATGGAGATAGAGACAGAGACCCACGTTGGAACACTGGACTGAGCTCCCAAGGCCCAGTTGAAGAGCAGAAGGAGGGAGAAGATGAACACAGAAGTCAGAACCGCAAGGGATTCGTCCACCCATTGAGATGGTGTACCCGATCTAGTGGGAGCTCACCAAGGCCAGCTAGACTGGGACTGAAGGAGCATGTGATCGAAACAGACTCTCTGAATATGACTGACAATGGGGACTGACTGAGAAGCCAATGATAATGGCATTGGGATTTGATTCTACTGCATGTACTGGCTTTTTGGGATCCTAGTCAGTTTGGATTCACACTTTCCTAGGCCTGGATGGAGACGAGAGGGCCTTGGGCTTCCCACACGGCAGGGTAACCTGCCCTCTCTTAAGACTGGAGGGGAAAAGGGGAGAAGGAGTGGGGAAGCGGGAGGGAAATGGGAGGAGTGGAGGAGGTGGAAATTTTGAATGGTACTATTTATAATGCAATAATAAAAAATTAAATGTGAAAAAAAAAAGAAAATTGAAGTAGAAGGCAATAAAGAAAACACAAAGCAAGGGAATTCTGGAAATGAAATACCAGGGTAAATGAACAGAAACTACAGATGCAAGCATAACCAACAGAATACAAGAGATTGATGAGAGAATCTCAGGCATAGAAGTTATGTTAGAGGAAATAGATTCATTGGTAAAAGAAAACATTAGAGACAACAAAGTCATTACTCAAAATGCCCAAGAAAATTTTGACCCAATAAGAAGACCAAACAAATAATAATAGGGATAAAAGAATACCAGCTCGAAGGCACGAGAAATATATTCAACAAAATCAGAGAAGAAATTTTTTCCAACTCAAAGAAGGAAATGCATGTGAAGATACAAGAAGCTTACAGTATACTAAATAGACTGGGCTGGAAAAAAAAGTCCCCTTTACACATAACATTCAAAACACTAAAATACAAAATAAAGAAAGAATACCAAGAGTCACAATGAAAAAACATCAAGTAACATATAAAGACAGACCCATCAAAATTACACCTGACTTCTCAATGGAGACTGTGAAAATAAGAAGGTCCTGAAAAAATTTGTGAAGACACAAAGATACCACGGATTCCAGCCCAGACTACTATACTCAGCAAAATTTTCAATCACCATAGACAGGGGAAGCAAGATAATCCAAGAGAAAACTCGATTTAATCAATACCTATTCACAAGTCCAGCACTACAAAAAGCACTAGAAGGAATACTAACCCAAGGAAGTTATAGGCTCTCATGAAAACATAGGCAATAGATAATCCCACACCAGCAAATCCAAAAGATAGGAAACACACACATACACTGCAACTGAACAAGAACAGAAATTAACAATCACTGGTCATTAGTAGCCTTTAATATCAATGGACTCAATTCACCTATAAAAAGACACAAGCTAAAAGTACATATATGAAACAGGATCCATCCTTCTGCTGCATACAAGAAACAGACCTCAACTTCAAAGACACCAATTATTTCAGAGTAAAAGTTTGGAAAAAGGCTTCCCAATCAAATGGACATAAGAAGCAAACTGGTGTAGCTATCCTTATATCTAACAAAATAGACTTCAAACTGAAAGTAATAAAGAGAGACAAAGTAGGAAATTTCATATTCATCACAGGAAAAAATCCATCAAAATGAGCTTTCAATTCTGAACATCTATGCTCCAAATACAAGGACACCCATATATGTAAAAGAAACATTGGTGAAACTTAAATCACACATCAAGCCCCACACACTAATAGTGGGAGACTTCAACACCCCATTCTCACCAATGAAAAGGTCCAGCAGACAGAAAATTAACAAAGAAAAAAGGGAGCTAATAGGTGTTATGACTCAAATGGGCTTAACAGATATCTACAGAGCATTTCACAGGAACACAAAAGAATATACCTTATTCTCAGTCTGTTATGGAATCTTCTTTAAAATATACCACATACTCAGTCACAAAGTAAATCACAACAGAAACAAAAAAATTGGAATACAACCATGTATTATATCAGATCACCATGGCTTAAAGTTAGAATTCAACAATAACACAAATTATAGAAAGTGTACAAACACATGGAAACTGAATAATATTCAACTGAATCACTACTGAGTCAAGGAAGAAATAAAGAATGAAATTAAAGACTTTGTAGAATTTAATGAAAATGAATGCACAACATACTCAAACTTATGGGACAATATGAAAGTTGTATTAAGGGAAAAGGTCATAGCATTAAATACCTACATAAAGAAATTGGGGAAATCTCACACTAGCAACCTAACAACACACCTGAAAGCTCTAGAAAAAAAAGAAGAGGAAAACACCCAGGAAGAGTAAATGACAGGAAATCAAATTAAAAGTTGAAATCAATAAAACAAAGAGACCAAGCCAAAAATCAATGAAACAGTGTTGATCATTTGAAAAAAATCAACTAAATAGGAAAACCCTTATCCAAACTAACCAAAAGCCCAAGAAAGCATATCCTAATTAACAACATAAGAAACAAAAAGGAAGACATAACAACAGACATGGTGGAAATCTAGAGAATAATCAGGTTATATATCAAAAACCTGAACTCCACAAAATTGGAAAGTTTAAAAGAAATGGACAATTTTCTGGAGAGTTACCACATACCTAAATTAAATCAAGACCAGAAAACAGTTTACATAGAACTTTAATCCCTGAGAAAATAGAAGTCATTAAATGTTTCCAAACCAACAAAAGCCCAGGACCAGATGGCTTCAGTGCAGAATTCTCCTAGAATTTCAAAGAAAAGTCAATAACAATACATCTCAAATTGTTCCACACAATAGAAGCAGAAGGAACATTACCAAACTCTTTTTACAAGGCTACAGTTACCCTGATACAGAAACCACACAAAGATGTGACAAGAAAATAGAACTACAGACCAATCTCCCTCATGAACATAGATGCAAAAATACTCAACAAAATACTGACAAATTAAATCCAGGAACACATTTAAAAAATCATCTACCATGATCAAGTAGGTAGATGCAGGGATGGTTCAACATAGGAAAAATCTGTCAATGTAATCCACCATATTAGCAAATTGAAAGAAAAAAAATACATGATCATCGCATCAAATGCTGAAAAAGCCTTCGACAAAATGTAATACCCTTTCTTAATAAAGGTCATGGAGCTATCAGGGATACAAGAAACATACCTAAGCACAATAAAGGCAATTTTCAGCAAGATAACAGTCAAAGTCAAATTAAATGGAGAGAAACTCAAAGCAATTCTACTAAAATAAGGGACAAGGCTGTTCACTCTCTCCATATCTAGTCAATATAGTACTTAAAGTTCTACTTAGAGGAATAAAACAACAAAAGGAAATTAAGGTAATAAAAACTGGAAAGCAAGGAGTCAAAATTCTACCATATGCAGATGATATGATAGAATACATACATGATCCCAAAAATTATACCAGGGAACTCGTAAAGCTGATAAATACCACCAGCAATGTGGCAGGATATAAGATTAATTAGAAAAAAATCAGAGTCTCCCTATATACAAATGATAAATGGGCCAAGAAAGAAATAAGAGAAACATCACCTTTTACAATAGCCACAAATAACATAAAATGTCTTGGGGAAACTTTAACCAAACAAGTGAAAGACCTTTATGACAAGAACTTTAAGTCTCTAAAGAAAGAAATTGAGAAAGAAAACAGAAAATAGAAAGATATCCTATGATCTTGGGTAGGTAGAGGCAATGTAATAAAAATGGCAGTCTTACTAAAAGCAATCACAGATTCAACTCAATCCCCATCAAAATCCCAAACAATTCTTTACAGACCTTGACAGAACAACACATAACTTCATATGAAAAAAACCAAAATAGCAAAAAACAACCCTTTACAATAAAGGAACTGCTGGAGGCATCACCACCCCTGACTCCCTGACTTCAAGCTCTACTACAGATCTACAGAAAAAAAAAAAACTTGGTATTGGCATAAATACAGACACGTTAATCAATGGAATTGAACTGAAGACTCTGACATTAATTCACACACCTATGAACACTTGATTTTTGACAAAGAAGCCAAAATTGTACAATGGAAAAAAGAATGCATCTTCAAAAAAATTGGGCTGGCATAACTGGACGTCAACATGTAGAAGACTGCAAGTAGATCCATACCTATTGCCATGGACAAAACTCAAGTCCAAGTAGATCAAAGACCTCAAAATAAATCTGGTCACCTAACCCGACAGAAGAGAAAGTGGGAAGTAAGCTTGAACACATTAACACTGGAGACCATTTCCTAAACATAACACCAGGAGCACAGGCACTGAGAACATCAATCAATAAATGGAACCTCCTAAAACTAAAAAGTTTCTGTAAGGCAAAAGAATTGGTAAATAAGAAAAAATGACACCCTACAGAAAAATCTCTTCACCAATCCCACATCTGACAGAGTACTGATCTCCAAAATATTTAAAGAACTGAAGAAACTTGACATCAAAATACCAAATAATCAATTAAAAACGGGGTACAAATCTAAATAGAGAATTCTTTCCTTTTTCTTTTTTATTACTTTATAAATAATACCAATCAAAATTTCCAGTTCCTCCCCTCCTCCCTCTTCCCTCCCATTCCCCCATTCACCCTCCTCCTTCCCCCTCCAGTCCAAAGAAAGAGCAGGGTACCCTGCCCTGTGGGAAGTCCAAGCCCCCCCTCCCCGCATCCAGTCTTTGGAAGGTATGCATCCAAATAGAATAGGATCCCAAAAAGCAAGTACATGCAGTAGAGACAAATCCCAGTGCCATTATCATTGGCTTCTCAGTCTGCCCCAACTGTCAGCCACATTCAGAGGGTCCAGTTTGATCCCATGCTCCTTCGGTCCCAGTCCAGCTGGATTTGGTGAGCTCCCATTAGATCAGGCACACTGTCTCAGTGGGTGGACCAACTCCTCTTGGTCCTGACTTCCTTGCTCATATTTTCCCTCCTTCTGCTCTTCAACTGGACCTTGGGAGCTCAGTCCAGTGCTTCGATGGGTCTCTGTCTCTATCTCCATCCATTGCCAGATGAAGGTTCTATGGTGATATTCAAGATAGTCATCAGTCTGCCTATGGGACAAGGCCAGTTCAGGCACCCTCTCCTCCACTGCCCAGGGTCCTAGCTGGGGTCATCCTTGTGGACTCCTAAGAACCCCTCCAGAGCCAAGCCTCTTGCAAACCCCAAAATGGCTCCCTCAACTAAGATATCTCCTTTCCCTGCTCCCATATCTGTCCTTCCTCCATCTCAACCATCCCATTCACCCAAGCTCTCCTCAACCCTCCCCTTCTCCCTTCTCTCTCCCCCTCTCCCCTTCCACCCCCACCCCCATGCTCCCAACTTTTACCTGGTGATCTTGTCTGCTTCCAGTTTCCAGGAGGATCTATATATGTTTTTCTTTGGGTTCACCTTATTAATTAGCTTCTTTAGGATCATAAACCATAGGCTCAATGTCCTTTGTTTATGGCTAGAATCCCCTAATGAGTGAGTACATACCATATTCTTATTTTTGGGTCTGGGTTATCTACCAGTACTTCCAAGAAGAGCTAATACCTATACTTCTTAATGTGTTCCACATAATAGAAACAAGAGTTATTACCAAACTCTTTATGAAGCTACAGTTACCCTGATACCAAAACCACACAAAGACTCAACCAAGAAAGAGAATTACAGACCAATCTCACTCATGAACATCAATGCAAAAATTCTCAATAAAATACTGGCAAACCAAATCCAAGAACACATAAAAAAATCATCCATTATAATCAAGTAGGCTTCATCCCAGAGATGCCAGGCTGGTTCAACATACGAAAATCTATCAATGTAATCCATTATATAAATAAACTGAAAGAAAAAATATGATCATTTCATTAGATGCCAAAAACATTTGACAAAATTCAACACCTCTTTATGATAAAGGTCTTGGAGAGAATAGGGATACAAGGATCCTATCTAAATATAATAAAAGCAATACACAGCAAGCCGACAGCTAAATATAGAATTCTCAACAGAAGAATCTAAAATGGCCAAAAGGTATTTAAGGAATTTCTCAACATCCTTAGTCATTGGGGAAATGCAAATCAAAATGACTCTGAGATACCATCTTACTCCTGTCAGAATGGCTAATATCAAAAACACTGATGACAGTTTATGTTTGAGAAAATATGGTGTAAGGGGAACATACCTTCATTGCTGATGGGAGTGCAGACTCGCACAGCCATTTTGCAAATCAGTATGGCAGTTTCTCAGAAAATTGGAACTCATTCTACCTCAAGACCCAGGAATACCACTTTTGGGCATATACCCAAAGGATGCTCAATCAAACTCCAAGGACATTTGCTCAAGTATGTTCATAGCAGTCTTATTTGTAATAGCCAGAACCTGGAAACAACCTAGATGCCCCTCAACTGAAGAAAATGTTGTACATTTACATAATGGAGTATTCTCATCTATAAAAATGACATCATGAAATTTGCTGAAAAATGAATAGAACTAGAAAAAAATATGCTGAGTGAGGTAACCCATTCAGAACGACAAGCATAGTATACACTCAGTTGTAAGGGAATATTAGATATAAAGTAAAGGATAACAAGACTACAACCAACAGCTCCAGAGAAGCTAGGTAACAAAGAGGAACCTAAGAGGGATACATGGATCAACCTGGGAAGGGGAAAAAGATGAGATCTCCTGGGTAACCTGCGGTGGAGGAGGCCATAGTTGGGGAGGGGATGGGGATGAGAACATGAGGGAATGAAATGGTCAAGTTCGGGGAGGGAGTAGAACAATGAAAAATATGTCTTGATAGAGGGCGCCATTATGGAGTTAGGGAGAAACCTGGTACTAGGGAAAATCGCAGGATGACCCCAGCTAACACTCCCAGCAATAGTGGCGAGGGTGTCTGAACTAGCCTTCCACTATAAACCGATTGCTGAAGACCCTAACTGTCACCATAGAGCTTTCATCCAATAACTGATGGAACCAGATTGAGAGATCCAGAGACAAACACCAGGACGAGCTGCGAGAATACAGTAAAAGAGAGGGAGCAAGGGAGGGATGTCAAGTCATGACGTGGAATTTACAGAGTCAGCTGAACCAAGTTCATGGGAATGCACAAACTCTAACCTGACAGCTGTGGCACCTGCATGGGACCAAACTAGGCCCTCTGCATATGGGAGAGAGTTGTGTAGCTTGGTCTACCTGGTGTGCCTTCTAGGGGGACCGAGATCTATCCCTGGTGCATGAGCTAGCTTTTTGGAACACACTCACTGTGGTTGAATGCCTTGCTCAGACTTGATGCAAGGAGGAGGGGCTTGGTCCTACCTCAACTTAATGTGTCTGGCTTTCTGAACTCCACATGAGAGGGCTTATCCTTTGGGAGGAGTGAAAGAGTGTGAACTGGGGGGGGGTACTTGAGAGGGCGGGCGGAGGGGTGGGAGGGAGAACTGTGGTTGGAATGTAAAGTGAATAGAAAATTAATAAAATTTTATAATTGTAAACTAATGAATCGCCTAGTGAAACAGAAAGAAAACACAATGATCATTTCATTTTTAAAGTTAAATTTTCACATAAGCATCACAGGTATTAAATTCAAGACAAACAGGAAACTGTCTAAATATTAATTTTTTAAAAGCAAACATGAAATGAGTACTTATACAAAAACATATACCTCTTGTACTATGTCATCTAATAGGCCAAGTACAATTATTTTTTTGCATTAATATAAACTGATATTACAGCACCTCATAGCAATACATTAGGAGCAACAAATTCACACAGCACTTTTTTAAGTAAAAACACTAAAAGTTTGCAGTAACTTTTTCAGGTATATTTCATTTTAAATAAATAAATGCTTTCAAATCCAAACTTCATGTATGTTTCCTAGGCTCGTTTCATTTCTGTGATCTGATTATGAGCTAGGAGAATGTTGCTGTCTCTCCTATGAGCAGTGGAGGAGCAGATAAAGGACAGACATTCCCATAGATGCACACACACAGAAAGATGATTCCATTAAATGACTTCCTCGTTCTTTATACTCAAGTGTTAAGTGTTTAGAGATCATTAGGTGTTGAGAATCTTAATATTTAGGAAGTATTAGAAAGTGTAATATTTGAAAGAGTCAGATATTAAAATATTGAGAGATGAGGGATTCATTGAAGCTAAGTACCTGCCCCTGTGATAGTACAGGGTGGTGATATTGCAGCTACATCAATAAAGGAATGGTCAAAGAAAATTTGGCACACACTTGTGCTCACACATACACACAGGTAGAGAGATAGATATGCAGATAGATAGTTGGATAGCTAGAAAGACAGACAGGTAATTTTTCATATATACTGAAAATGGAATCTGTATTCTTTACATGGAAATGGATGCAACCGGAGAAAATCATATTAACAAACTGAATGTACCAAAGACAAATATTAGATGTTTTCCCTTATCCGTGGCTCCTAGATTTTATGTTGACATATAAATAATGCTTGAATAATCGATTTGAAAGTGGAAGTGAAACTGTCTAGCAGGAAGGGGTCTGGAATTGTGGGGAAGGGGATACGTGGGAGTATGCTCAATATATATCATACATTTGAATGAAGATAGCCTGCAAGTCAGTGTAATCAAATCAAATACAAAATAAATTGACTATGAACAAGTAACATTGTCTACAAAATAAATGCTGTAATAAAGCTTTGAGATAAATGGTCCATAATAAGAAATCATTAATAATTACTACTTTTCCATCATCATCAAGCCTAGGAGAAAAACCTTTATTTGAATTGAGATAATCTATACTAGTACCAATTTTCTGGTTCTAACCGCTGAGCCTTCTCGTCTCATTGGATAGATTTGAAGGAACCACCAGAAATCTCTATGTAGCTTTCATGTCAAGAAATTTGATCAGTTTATTTCAACTCCCTACCATGAATATAATCATCCATACTAGACACACATCTATCTATATTTAGTCTCAGAGCGTGGAGCTCTTTTGGAAACAGCCGTCTGGAAAGAGGAAATAATGCCAGTGGTGTTCTTAGGCTGTGAGCTTCTTCTGTGGTTGCTGTTCCACAGCAGTCCCCTGATTCTGTTTGTGCAGATGAATTTTTGCTTATTTGTTTTTTATCTTTCTTTACATCTCATGCAGTATTTTTCTAAAGAAATCAAATGAATGAGTTTTAGAAACGTTAAATTTAAAATTGGCATTGATTTTAAAAATGTCTTTAAAATGCTTAAAATTTTGGCATTTATCTTTTCTCAAGGCAACATTCATTATCACATTAGGAAAATAGGAATCTATCAACATCTGGACCCTAGAGGAGATATTTTGATAAATTAAATGCTACCTCTCCTGTACAAACCACACAAGAAGAATTTTTTAATAGAGAATAACAAAGGTTTAAATCAACCCACTTTTGCTTTCTTTCATAAAGAATAGATACTAATTAATTTAAGGAACATACTTGCCAAAAAGAAATAGAAGATGAATAGATTTTAAAGAACTTCTGACATGTCTATCAAATTGTTTTCTTTGGGCACTATTGCAATAAGGTGTTAGTGAGAGCAATGAAATCAATGTAAGTCTGTCACAATTTATTATCATATTAATTTAACTAATGTAGGGTTCTTCTGAACCTCTTTTTGTTACACATACTCAACTTCTTCCTGGTACATCGTGTGGTCTTTTGCATATGTCTGCTTCCTAATCTCTTCTCATCAGTGGGCTAGTCATAGAAGACCAGAGTCCATCTTAACCATCACGTTAATCTCATTAAAGCTATGACTTTTAAGTAACTCACATTCTAAAGTTTTGGTGTTAGAAGCTAACATATGACTTTAAAGCAAGACAGAATTTAATATAAAGCAATCAGTAATTTATAATTAACATTTCGCTATGAACTCACTATGAATAACCACAGACTCATCATGTTTGTAAATCTGCTCTAAGAAGTTGAAGCAGAAGAACTGATACTGAGTAAACAGGTGGTTTAGAAATTTATCCTACCCTAGAATAACTTTATAAACATTTTACACTTAGAATAATACTGTTCTGTCTCAAATGCAACAATAAAGACAGTTCAGAATAAAAAGTGGTGACTGGCATAGCCAGTCTCACAAAGATGTTTTTATGCATAGAGCATGACTGTCTTGTCCATGACATCCTCAGTCATGAATCCCAGGGCTGCTGCTCTCTGACTGCAGCTGAGGGGTCACTCCATAATGCTGAACTCCTAGACTAATTTATCAACATTGCCTGACATTAATGAACAGGGACTATATTTTAAACTTACATTTCATGCACAATTAAAAATAATTAAAACAATATGGAATTCACATGCAACTATGTTTTGAAGTAACTGCATATGCATTCAAATTTGGGAAATACTACTTAAGTATAATTTAGAGTAACAACATGTGTTACAGAGTAACACATATTCTTCATATGTGTACTCAGTTAAGTTTTGATGATTGTAATCCTATTTGCCTCTGTTCCTCAGAAACATAATTTATGTTAGCTTACCTCAACCACCGTTCCTAAAGATAAACTAAACTGTGAAACTGTTGCAAACCAGTACTAAATTTGCCATTTCAAACATATATATATATAGAAAAATTGTACTTATATGCATGTGTGTCTCCAAGTATTGCCAGGAAATTCTAAGAGAAAAAACAACCTGTCACTATAAACCATTATGGCCATCGAGGAAAGCATTGTACTTTTGCATTGGTGTCTATCTTGGTGTCTATCTTACACAGATATCAGTTACATGAATATAGAAGCCTGTATTACTCTAACATGAATTTCTTCTCACATAATTAGTTACATCTGCAAAACTGTACATACAAATTAGAACATATTCTGAGCTATGTTTTAAAACCTGAATTAATTTTGAGCAATTGGAATTCAAGTCATATCAGGTGGTATAGAGAACATATGCTCCACCTTTTTCCTGTGATACTGTTGCCACTTCGGCTTTTCCAAATCACTGTAGAAGGTGTTCTCTACTTTCAGACTTTAATTTTAGAAATTCAAATGAGAAAGTAGTCAAAGTCCAATGTCATAATTTACATTTTCTTGATAGTGCTACATTATTTTTCTACTTTAAATTATGTTGCTTCATTTTTGAACTCTAGAGGTTCTTTATGAATCTGTGATAAAGTTCCTTTAAACATATGCATGTGTTAGCTGTATATACACTAGTGTGTGTTTGTGCACCTCTCTTTATGTGTGACATGAATGCATATAGATAGAAGATAAAATATGAATATTTTTCCAGTATGAATTAACTTTTCATTTTATTTGTTTTTAATTTTGTGTATATGTCTATATGATATAGGACATGACTGTAGGTGTCCTACACTAGAGGTGATCAGAGAAGGCAATCTGATCACCTCTCGCTGGAATTACGTGTAATTGGGAACTATGTAATTCGAGTGCTATGAAGCAAATCAAAGTCCTCTGGAAGAGTTGAATGCATTCTTAAATACTAAACTTTCTCTCCAGTGCTAACTTATCTTTCTTAAAGTAATCTAAGTTATTAAATTTTCTTCTATGATGAGCACTCATTTACGTAATGTGCAACAAAATTTTAGTCCAAGTTTAGGAAAAATTAACAATTAATTAATATTTTTCTTTTTTCATGTACAAATTTTTCAGCTTCCGTCTCTAACTTGAGATCTATGGTCAATTTGAGAGTTATATACTGATCAGAGTTTTCTTCCATATTGTGCTGAATAGTTAATGACAACCTGACACAAACTAAAGTCATCTCAGAGGAGGAAATATCAATTAAGAAAGTGCTTCATATGATGCACCTGTAGGCAAGCTTGTGGGGAACTGTTTTAATCAGCTATGGGGGAGAGGGTGGAACCCACTGTTGGTGGTTCCTTCCCTGGGATAATGGTCCTGGGTTCTATAATAAAGCAGGAAAACAAGAGAGTCTAATGATTTTCAAATGTATATGGAATTTCAAACTATCTAAAATAAACAAAACAATTGTGAGAAAGAAAATGATTTGAGTACTTGAACAAAACCCTTCCCCAACCCTAACTTTTGACTTTTTAGAGCTTTTCTTAAGGTATAAGTAATATCTCAAAATTTATGAGTAATATATAGTCAGCTGTTTCATTACCCAATAGAAGCTCTAAGGTCTTTGTTGAGACAAAATGGTTTTATTCTCCTGTGGAATAAAGTAAAATCTTTTCCCTAACATAACACATGTTCTGGTTTCCATTGTAAATTCAACACATGTTTAATTTATTTCAGCAGTTTTAATTCAGTAGTTTTTCTATTATCCAATATCTCTCCATAGCCATTGCTCCTTTTCATTGACATTTATAAAATTTAAAGTCAATAATGTCTGTCTCATGTTAGAAGAGAGAAAGAGAGAGACTGAAAGAAAGAAACAGACAGGCAGACAGAAACAGTTAGCTCATGTGAGTTTATTTTGATATTGTGAAAATAACTGGTGGTGTCGTGTCTGCTTTATATAATCCATTAAAAGCTCAGGTAATTGATACCATGTTATTAATGATAATATTATATTCCTATTTTTAGTGCTCTGCAGCCTTAGTACAGATATGAAAAAACATTCACAGGACAAATGACTATTCTGAAGAAGAAGCACAAATTATCCATAGAAAAATGACCCATGAAAAAGATTAAAATTTGCCTAACAGAATAGCACATTTTTAACAGACAAAATTTTATAATTTTATAATGATCATTTTGTGGTCCCAATTCAATTAAAAATCAAAGCTTGCTTGGGAGTTGGAGCATGGCTCTCTCCTTCTCTAAGCCCAAGCATGCTTTGTAAAGGAAAATCCAAAATTTTTGTCTCATGTCAGAAGAGTCACTTGGTCTGGGACAAAATCTCATAATCCTTTGGTTTTACTTTGACTTTTTACAACTTTTCTTAAGGGATAAGTATTATCTATCTCAAAATTTATAAGAATATTATATATGCATGAATATATATAAACTTTCTGTTGTGATACTAATGGTCATATAGAGTAATAACTAATTATAGAAACAGGCTTCATCTAGCTTCCTATATGTAATTTTAGACTTGATTCTGAAACAATTAACTAGAAGCTTTGTTTATGAGCCCTAGATATACTAAATAGACTGTGATCCTTTAATCTCTCTGAGAGCTGCTGCACATGACATTTAAAATGTAAGTTTTCTGCAGTGAACTCTAACTATTCCTAACAGCAACCTTTGAAGTTTCCAAAAAGAAGATGTGGCCCCACAACAATGGTTTCACCTGGACTGTGGTAATACCGTTACACTGACAAACAAAGAGAAGTTTTGAACTACAAGCTGTTCAGGACAACTTCAAAGCTTCTAGATAAGAGGGTCCAGTCCCACAGCCTACTCTATCTAGGATATCAGCTAAGCCCTGCACTTTCCCATTTCACACAGACTGGACACCAAATATTACAACTAGTTTTCCCAGTACTTGATCATTCTCTCAATTTTATCAGGATCCCCTAAAGATGCTGTTGCCCCCAGACAACAGAAAGTAATTGTCAGAATACAATGCCCAAATTCATAAGAGTTGGAGTAGATAGTTTCCGATCATTCTGTGGATTATGAATGTTTCCCATAATTAGTGGGATTGGTTGCAAATTATGGCTGGTTATGATGAGGGAAAAAACTAAACAAGGGAGGTTGGATTTAAGGATCTATTTTGGGATATGGAATGGAAAGGATAAAGGGTAGAGTATTGAATCTGATTTACACTAAAAGCAATTATCAATATCAAATATTTGCCTTCGTATTGATTTTTACATGTTGATACAAATTTTAAGGTTATTTTTGGTTATTGTGTTTCTATGTTTCTACTCTTGTTTAATGTATTACACCTGTGCAGCTAATTTAAAAGTATATCTTACAATTAAGAAATACAGGTTGGTAGTTAGTCATCTAGAATAACTTATAGTTATGGTAAGTATGTTTTTAAGGTTAGACAGATATATATGAGAGATAGGTGTCCTCCAAACGCTTCAGAGACATACAGAATATGACATTTAAGATGTTTTAATATCTTAGGCTCTTCATGATAGTGATATACATCTGTTCCTGGCAGCACTAATTTAAATTCAAAAATGGATGATTGATATCAAAGAATGACCATATGGAGTTTCCTTTTATTGTGGCAAAGTTAGTCACTAGGCAAGAAGCTGCCCTTGCCTTGACTAATGACAGTACGGTATCCAAATTTGATGAGTAGGACACAAAATAAGGTGACTGTCAAATTTTGCCAAGACAAGGTAGGACAACCCTTCAAAATTCTTGCTTCACACAAAAGTCTGTCAGATATTCTACGCCTGTAGACCAAAGATGGATGCCCCAACATTGCAAAGGAATCTTGGGTTACTGTTCAGACAGCCAGCAGCTTCTATCATTTCTATAGTTTTGGAAGGCGTTTGCTCTGCACTTCCTGTTTAATCTGGTGATATTTTATCATTCTCAGGTCTCTGATAGAATAAAAGTTGGGATAGTTTTAGTTATAGTTTTCCTTGCTATCAAATTCAGAAAAGAAATTCACTAAAGAGGCATAAAGTGTATAAGTTTGGAAGACATAAAACCTTAAATTGTTTATCTAAAAGAGTGTTTTGGAGGTCTAAAAAGATAGTTTGGTGTTGGCAATACAAGTTAGAATAGAAACTGAATTCAGTACCAAATTTTGAACTCACCAGTTAGGACAGATAATAGAGTGGTTTCTCTGAATTTGCCAAATACAAAAGGACTGGACATTGTGAATGGAATCCTTCCTTGATAATAGGTTTTATTGTATATAGTTGAACTGTTTTACAGTTCAATCTTTCCTTTATATTTAGACAAAAAGGGGGAAACGTTTGGGTATATTCTATTATATTGTGAAACCTGAGTCTGCATTTGTATTAAATAAATATAATTAGCCTTAGGTCAGGAGGCTGAATTAGCAACTAGTTGACAGAAAATAATCATAGAACATCAGTGGAACCTGGAAGAGATAAGGAAATCACTAGAAGTAGTACGGAGGGATTTGGAGTGGTGTGTCTTTATCTGTTTGGATAAGCAGCAGGATACTCTGTGCTTTTCAACCTCTCTGATCTAGCAAGATTTTACCTCAGTCTTTGACCCTCAAGATTCATTTATAAAAAGCATGATAAAGATTCAGTTACCTTTTCTAGCAGTGGCAGAGCCAGTGACTATGGGAACAGAATTCCCAAGAGGCTGAAGCCCAGTCACATGGGCTGCTGCCAGAGGAGCAGACTGCTAACTGCAGATTTGTAACTTCTGGGTGAAATAGCAGTGCATTAAGGAACAGCCGCTGTGTCCAAATTAAAACAAGAAAACACTATTCTAAAAATAAAAGTTTCAAAGTCTCAAAAGACATCTTTTTACAAAAAATATAGTGTGGGAAATGATCATAGGAAATGGTGTCTCTTATTATATTTAATCAAGAAAACAAAAAAATTTTAAAGTGAAATAGTACTTGACATGTCTTAGAGTAGTCAATGTGCCAAACATGAGCGGTAAATTCTGGTAAGAACATAGAGCAAGAACTCTGTATATTGCTCCTGGTACAGATATTTTGTCAGACAATATGACAGTTACTTGTAGAAACCAACATAATTTGACAATACAATCCAGTAATCATGCTTCTGGGAATTTATCCAAATGAGCTAAAAATGTTCATCTACACAAATGTGTGAACATAAGATGTTGCAACAGGGTTTTGTTTTGTTGTTGCTTTGTTTCTAAATTGCTCAATCTTGAAAGCAGCCAAAGATGTACACTATGGCCTGAATCCATATGCTCTCCACCAAATTTATATTAAAATGTAATTGCAAATAAGTATTATGTCAATATGGTTGAGTCTTCACAAATAAGATTAGTGACCTTGCTAGGGACAGATGCCTTTCTTCTCAGCATTTGGGAGACAGAAACAGGTGGATTTTTTGTGAGTTCAAGACTAACTTCTCCAATAATGAGTTTAAAGACAGCAAGCACTATGTACAAATACCCTGTCTCAAAGTCACAACAGAATTATTTGTGCCTTTTTTTATTCCAATTTTTTGATATTTATGGAGCTCTACATTTTTCTTTGCTCCCCTCCCTACCTCTCCCCTCCCCCCTTCAACCCTCCCCCAAGGTCCCCATGCTCCCAATTTACTCAGGAGATCTTGTCTTTTTATGCTTTCTACTTCCTATGCAGATTAGATGTATGTATTTGTGCCCTTTTTAATGGGGAACCAGAGAGCTAACAGGACTTTGTTAGCACATGCAAAGACTCAAGAAAGTACCACATTTGAGAAGGAAATCGGATATCACCAGATGCAGAGCTACCCAATAACTTCACCACAGACTTGTCTGGCAAAATTGTGAGAAATTTATCTGCTTTTCAATGTCACCAAACCAAATGTCACCAAGTTTAGGGTAATTTTTCATGGTAGAATAAATAGACTGAGAAAAAGACCATAGGAGGCAAATGATAGACTAGAATACCCAGAAATGGGAGAGGATTTACTGCCAAAAGGAAATGATCTGACTGGTTGTGACAAGATAAGAAGAAATTTATGTAAGAACTAGCAAATGAAGGAAATGTTGCCAATGGGATATATTTGGCACAAATCCAAATGCATGGTATTCAGATAAAAATATAAAAACATGTAAACAAAAATGTATAAAACATTAAGGATTTGAGTAGAAAAAAATAAAAGGAAATATGCCTGAGAAGATACAGAAGAATAATGATTACAAGATAACACACTTTTGTTCAAAGTAAAGTTATAGAATATATAATATGAAATGTGACCCAAAGTGTAAACTATGAATGCTTGGTTAGTAAGTGTCAATGTAAATTCATCAATTGTGAGAAATGAAAATGCCTTTGTATAGAACATTTTCATAAGAAAGAAGCTACTCATGTGAAGTAGAGTTTCATAGAAAATCTCTATGTGGCAAATTTATTGTGAAATTAAGCTTTTCTAAAGACAGCCTTCAAAATAAAACATATTAGCTCACTTATGCTATTTACTAAGCTATTGAATGTTCTCCGTGTTGCCGGATGTACCTTAGAATTTCGGAGTGAACCAAACATGGAAAGTTCAGCTCTCATTGAACTCAATATTTATAGAAATAGAAAGAGAAGAAATGGTCCTTAGTATTAGGGAAAAAAGACCTAACCCACAGAAGAGAAGTATGCAAGTTAAATAGTACTAACCAATGAAGGAGACATGTGTGAGTGAATTTGAGAAGGCTTATAAACTTGGGTAGGGATGTTATCAAACTGAACATATCTAATATCCATAGTTTCCTGGGAAAAGGACACAAGGATGAGCTCAGATTTTTATTAACAAGGACCCTAGACCAAAGTAAGCAGAAAAGGGGAGGATCACTCTGGGGAAAGGGACAGTAGATAAGTACAAGGATGAGTGGTTACTGCTAGCATAGTTGGAGTCTGAATTTTTATTCATGTCTTATTTGGGGGCATGGGTTTTTTGAGAGATTAGATGGGTCTGTGCATCCTTCTCATGCACTGAAAGGTTTAGTGTGAATGCCATGCCCCATGTGTAGTTGAATTTGTCATTACTTGGGACTAGAAAGTGGAATTTATCAACTTTCCATCCTTGTTCTCATCTAATTATATCTAAGTGTCTATTTATCTCTCACATCAAAATCCCAAAATAAGGGGATTCTCAAGACTTGTTGTTGAATATTAGCATGTCAGGGGTGAGCAAACCAGACACATGTCATTCCTGTTTGAAAGACTAGAAAATGCAAAGACCATAAATGCATAGTTTGATTAATATGTCTGAAGAAGAGCAGAACTTCAGAATAAGAAATGGAAAATCCTAGACGATTTTAGACATCACAATGGGTCAGCGATAAAAGTTTAGAGCAGAAAAATGTTGCTCTGAATCTACACCAACAGGATGTGTGTTGCATTTTAATTAGGTAAGAGGGAACCCAGGACAGTTGTGGTATGAAGCAATTGGCAGGACAGCAAACACATATAAAACAGAATATCCTAGACCCTCACATAAACTCTTTGATCTTTTATAAATTCATGGCTTCTTTCTTTATTTATTTATTATGTATATAGCATTCTCAGTATTCTGTCAGAATGTACGCCTGCACACCAGAAGAGGGCACCAGATCTCATTACAGATGGTTGTGAGCCACCATGTGGTAGCTGGGAATTGAACTCAGGACCTTTGGAAGAGCAGGTAGTACTCTTAACCACTGAGCCATCTCTCCAGCCCCCAATTCATGGCTTCTTTTTGCATACCCAAAAATACTTTAGCTATACCCATAAAGTTTGACTGCATGACTGCCTACACATGAGCTGAACAAGGGAGCAACAATAGATTTGTATATAAATGCCACAAAGCCCAAAGGCCCCCAGCAGATTTTTATCATTGCCCAGGATTGAGAAAGTGGTGATGAGCACAGCAAGGTTAATGTTTAAGAAATTGTGTGAATCAGACTGACTTTTGAAAGTAAAGGTAGGAAGATTGTTGATCTTGATCTTATAGACCGAGAGGAGTCCAGATCACTCTGAACACTTTATTGAACACTCAGAGTCATTGAAGTCTCATTTATAGAATTAGAAATGGCAAAATATTCACTGCTCTTTAAAGGGAGGTTATGAGTCAGGAGCTCATTCTGAAGCACACTACAGTGGTAGTGTGGCTCAAACACAGGGCCTTGTACATTTTAGGTAAGCAGTCACTGGTCAGTAAAAATACATTCCAGAATGTAGCACACTCTCTTTAAATCTATGTAGGAGATGCAAAATAAGTTGCCAACTACCTGAATCTGAAATGTAAAAAAGAAACTTTTGCTATAGAAATAAAACTAAAATTTGCTAACATTTAGATGAAACTTAGAAACATTATGAGATGACATCACCAGAAAATGACTAAAAATAGCACTAAGATGAACACCAAGCATAAAGTCAGCAGTAATCCAGAGTTTAGAAACTGGGCAAATGGGGAATAAATAGCAGGAAAGACTCAGCTAGAGTAGTGTGAGAGCCAAGAGTAAAACCAGGTGCCTGGCTTTGTTCTCTTGGGATCCATACGGGTCTGGGAGTATTACAAAAGCAGAAACAAGATGAGGATGGAGAAATGGGAAGGGAGAGAATGTGAGCAGAGGTAGGTTAGGAAGTTGCCTCATAATTTGTAGAAGTTGGAAAACTGGAAATCTGAAAGTGATGCTAGACTTAGGGGAGAGAGGGTGAAAGGATGCTGTGTCTCAGTATAAGCATAGTCCGGAGGCAGGATTTCTCTTCTTTAAGTGATCGTAGGGTTTTTCTTAAAGCCTAGAATTGATTGAATGAGACTATCATATATGGTGGTTTGCTTAACTCAGTTTACTAACTTTACATTTATTTTCTCTTGTGTATGCATGTATGTGTGCATGTAAGACTGTGTGTGTTTGTGTGTCTGTTTGAGTGCACATATGACTGAAGATCAGACGACAACTTGTAGGAGTCTGTTCTTTCCTTTCACTATATTTTCCCAGGGATTGAAACCATTTAGCCAGTTTTGATGGCAAGAGCCTTTACTTACTGAATCATCTTGCATTCATTTGCTCTACTGACTTAAATATTCGTATTTCTAAACAGGCCAATATCCTCATAAGTTATAGGCATAAGACTGACAAAATATCTTTATACTGTGGCCTGGCTAAGGCAACGCCTAAAATTAACCGTATCCTAAACTGATTAAGGACTGAAAAAGATATGAGGGAAAGGTCATTATTCCCTAATTCTATGATAAGTACAATAAGATTGAGTAAGGATTTAACCTTAAACTGACCTCTTAGATTAGCCAAACAATGTCTATGTGGCTCACAGGAAGCAAGGAGGGCAAGGAGTAAGTGAGGAAATTCAAAGAAAGAAAAATATAGACCCACCAGTAGCAAAATGTTCCCTCAAGAAGCTTCAGAATGGAATAAATAGCACAGAAACTTGATTGAAAGGCATGGTTAAGAGGTCTTTGGTTTACTTTTTGCTAATAAAAACAATGTTTGTCAATGGGAATGATCTGGCTGAAATAACAGAGAGATTAGTGTTTTGAATAGTTGGAAAGGAAAAGAGGATTAAGTATAGTATCAAGAATAACAACAGTAGAGCAAACTGTTCACCAGAACAGGCTAGAAGTTAAGGATGCAGTACAGAGGCACAAAGGGATGATATATGTTGATAGACATAAAATGCCCTCATCTGATTCTGTCTCAGAAATTACACAGGGCTGTGCAGATTGTGCAGGTGTACAGTTTTCTATGCAGAAGAACTCCCTATGAACATAATTCTCTACTGTTTGCCTTATGTAATACGTATCAATTTTATCTTTGACTTTTCATTTTGTAGAGCTTGGTAAAGAAATACATTCAGAGGAGATATATGATTCTGTACTCTTCTTTGTCAGCTCATCAGCACTGCCTTGGGGCCACACTAAATAGAGAACTCCAGCAGAATACACCCACCCCAGTCTGTGAGACTTAGACAAAACACAAAACCTGTGGAAAGTCAGGGATAAAACAAAACTTAGATTCTGTCACATGCTCAGACTATACAAGTACTTGCTCTTACCTCAAAATAGTTAACCATATGTTAAAACCAAACATGATTTTGTAAGCCTATCCTCCCCCATCTTTCTTTGTTGTCTTGGCTGTCAGATTCACTAGAAATGATGACGTAAATACAAAAGGAAAAGACTGGATAACATACTGTCCCTTTCCCTTTTAGCCTTCCCTTCCTCATCAGTAAGTCATAAACAGTGTTCAGATTCTACCTAGAATTCCCAGTGCTTATTTTTCTCCTAGCCTATCTCTATTCCTTTCTGACATACACAGACCGGCAGCAGCATTCTCTATGCAAGATACAGAAAGAGTAATGGAAAGCTAGGAGTGGAACACCCAACTACAAAGAGAAGATCCAATATCCAGAGATAGAATCACCTCAATTATCCTAACTCGAGATGCCTAGACACCAGCACAAAAAGATAAACATTATCAGTCAAGATAATACATCTCCATTATATACTCTTAACACTGTTATACTAGCTAACCACCTCCAATTCAATATAGCTAAAGCACAAAACAAGGACTGTAAAATAGTAGCTATGAACATGTTCAATGACTTAAATGATATGAATAAATGCCTTAATGACATCTGTGAATACAAAAAATGGTAGGGTGAAGTAATTAAAGCAGTTCAAGACAGGAAACTAGAACTAGAACATCACACACACACACACACACACACACACCTGAGATAAAAAACTGAAAATGATAAATTTAGGATGTTAAACTAAAAGGCCAGAGGTGAGCCTCACCAACAGAGTACAAACATGAAAGAGAGAATCTCAGGCAAAGTAAAAGAAATGGATCTCTCAGTTGAAGAAAATGTTAAATCTAAAATAAAAGGGTACAAAGCATCCACAAAATCTAAGACACTATGAAAAAAATCTATAAATAATAGAAATAGAGAAAGGAGAAGAAATTTAAGACAAAGGCACATAATTTTTAAAAAAATCTTAGAAGAAAATTTCTCCAAACTAAAAAGGAGGTGCCAGACAACATACAAGATCTATACAGATTATCAAATAGACAGGACCAGAAAATAAATTCTGCATGACAAATAATAATCAAAGCACCAAATATTTACATCAAAGAAAGATTATTAAAAGATGCAAGGGAAAAATACCAAATAACAGGCATGCCCATTAGAATAATGTCTGACTTCTCAATGGAGACTCTAAGATCCAGAAGAACATGGATTCATGATTTGCAAACTCTAAGAGATCACAGATGCCAGCACAGACCCTTAAACACCCAACAAAACTTCAGTCATAATGGATGGAGAAAGAAAAATATTCTAGGAAAAACAAATTTAAGTTCAGTTCTACAGAAGGCACCAGAAGAAGCAAAACTTCAGTATGAAGAGGGAAATCACACCCAAGAAAACTCAAGGAATAAAAATAATCTCAGACCAGGAAATAGAAGGGACCCAAAATTACATCAAAATAATTGGAAACAACTAACACTGCTCATTGATATCTCCATACTTAAATGATCTCAATTCCTGAGTAAAAGAGACAGACTGACAAAATAAATGTGAGAACAGGATTTATCCTTCTGCTACATAGAAAAATGAAAACCTTAATAACAAGTATAGACTTCACCTCAGGGTAAAAGAGATGAAAAAATTCTAAGCAAATGGACATAAGAAGCAAGGTTACATAGCCATTTGAATATATTTAAATCAAAGCTAATCAGCAGACATAGGGAAGGACACTACATATTGTAGGCAGAAGCTGCTTATTGTTTCCCAGTTGCCCAGACCCAAAATAATCACATAGAAACTATATTAATTGCAACACTGCTTGGCCAATGACTCTATCATATTTTTAGCTAGCTCTTATATCTTAAATGAACCCATTCCTATTATTTTGTATTTTATCACAACACTCATGGGTTACTGGTAAGCATCTGTCTCCTTTGGCAGCTACATGGCATCTCTTTGACCCTGCCTACTCTCTCTCTCTCTCTCTCTCTCTCTCTCTCTCTCTCTCTCTCTCTCTTTCAGTCTGGCTATATTCTGTCCTGCTATAGGCCAAAGCAGCTTTATTTATTAACCAATAAAAGCAACACATATACAGAAAGATATCCCACATCACTTTCTCTTTTTTTGTATAAATAAAAAGGAAAGTTTTAACTTTGACATAGTACAATTATATATAACAAAACAGGTATCAAGCAAGAATTATAATATTTATATTTACTTTATATTTTATCTAAGGAAAACTGTAATTTTACTATCTATTCTTTAACTCCATCGAAGACACCAGAAGGGTATAATATTACCTACATTAACAGGAAGTGCATTGTAAGCAACTTCCAAAACTCTAAAATTGACAGAGACGTCGCAATACCTGGGCAGTCAGCCAAAGTTCTTCTGTAACACTGGGAAATCCATCTTTATTCAACAGGCCCATAGTATCTGGAAGACTTTTTCAAGAAGCAGAAAATTTCAAAGACAGTTCTGCCTTTATTGGCAATTTGTCAGTTACTTTCTTCTGTGTCTTATAGAATGTCTAGTAGACCCTTTTGTCAAGCAAGAACACTGAAGGACTGTCTCACCTTCTTTAGGCAACTTCAGCAGTCATTTTTCTGTGGGTCCTGTTTGTCCTGTTTATACAGTATACCATTAAGCAGTCCAGGAAAGAGCAGTCCCCTACCCAAATGACTAACAAATTCCATAAGGAACTTCTTTGATGTCCCTCATCCTTTTGAAGTATTAGGGGCTGTGATAAACAGAAATGTATCATTTTAGAGAAAAGTATAAATTTTGAAAATATTTTAAATGCCATATTCTGTAGGTTCTTGAATGAGTTGAAGACTATCTATCCATCTGA
This sequence comes from Ondatra zibethicus, assembly GCA_004026605.1. Classification (NCBI taxonomy): domain Eukaryota; kingdom Metazoa; phylum Chordata; class Mammalia; order Rodentia; family Cricetidae; genus Ondatra; species Ondatra zibethicus. The sequence goes on from PVIU01023513.1 coordinate 23,834, forward strand.
AATATATCTCTGTACATCCAAAAACATAACTAGCATGGCTACAAGCTTGACTATTATAAATGACTATCTACTAACCTGTATTTCTCAATTATACATTACATTTTTAAATGAGCTGCATGAGCACAATACCTTAATCAAGAGCAGAAATGTACATATGAAAAAATTGATGTTAAATATGTATAAATAAACCAAGATTCATATCAATGCAAAATATTCATCTCTATAGCATATCCCCTTTAAATGTAAACAAAGATTTATAAACAAATTATTTAGGAAATATTGGGCATTGTTTTTTAGACCACACTTTTCTGATTGGGGGTGCTGTTATGAGGTATCCTGTGTGGTAGGTTTATCTCAGCAGTCCTGAAGCTGTTGAACCATCTGGGCCATTGTTGTATGGGGTTTTGTTTGATTAAACCATATTAGCTGCTAAGGATTCCACAACTTTTAATCCTCTGTGGAAACAAAAGTAGAACCCCTTTTTCAAAGGAACATATACTTAGACCAAAATTTTTAAATCAAGATGCCTTTAAAATATATATGTTGTTTTAGCTTAGCAACCTGTTCAATGAAATGTCTTTCTGTACTTAGCTCATTCACAGTCAAAAATTTTTAAGAAAACATAATAGCATATATAATTCAGACTCTCTGGTTATATTTTATCTTTACATGGCTTAATTTTTTTTACTCCTTTAATCTATGACTTTGTACTGTGTCTCTTTAAAGATTTTGTTTTATTTTCTTAAACTATTTACTTTTTTAATGACTGTCTATACTCTTTTTTTTTTCTCTCCCAAGCCTAAGTACATTTTTTAAACATACTGTGCTTTGCGTAGAGGTCTTTTATGTCTGAAACTGTCCTATTGTGTATCTGAAATCCTTTTTAGACAAAGAGCATTTTCAAATGGTAATTAGTATGGTCACTGCAGCCCTAGATACTGGCTTCACCTCTATTAGCCTTTTAACATGGTGAAGGTAATTCACTGCCATTTCTGGGAACAGAGAGGATGCCACACTCACCACTTTGGTAAACAGTTGGCCCATAGTGCCATCAAGTAACTTGCAGCACACTGCCCACAAACCCCATATAAGTGCTTGGCCTCCTGAAAGAGCCAGAGTTCATGTTGCCAGTATGAACCAGGATGCCACCTTCCTTATGCTGAGTCAGTAAGCCTTTTCCTAAAGGAGCCATGGTCCCCTGCTTGCTGCCAGAAAAAGCCTATCTGAAATTATATGGCTACCAAGAAGCTGTGCTTAACATTGTTCTTTTGTGTCCAGAATTTTTTTTCAAGCTCTATCAGGTTTAATATGGTCATAGTTGGCCCCACATTGGGTACTAATTTGTAGGCAGAGGCTGCTTGTTCATTTCCCAGCTATCCAGACCCAAAATAATCACATAGAAACTATGTTAACTGCAACACTGCTTGGTCAATGACTCTAGCATAGTTTCAGGTAGCTCTTATATCTTAAATAAAGCCACTCCTACTATTTCGTGTTTTATCACAAGGCTTGTGGTTTACCAGTAAGGTTCCAGTGGCATCTGTCTCCTTCAGTGGCTACCTGGCATCTCATAGACTCTGCCACTCTCTCTATATCTCTTTCAGTCTGGCTGTATTCTGGCCTGCTATAGGCCAAATCAGCTTTATTCATTAACCAATAAAAGCAACACAAATTCAGAAGGACATCCCACGTCAACATACTAATAAAAGGGAAAAACCCCACAAATAGAATGTTATGACTCTAAATATTTATGCACCAAACACAAGGGTACCTACATACATAAAAGGAACATGACTACGGCTCAGATCACATATTGACCCTCACACACTGATAGTAGGAGACTTCAAAACCCCTCTCTCACCAACAGAGAGATCATCTAAACAAAAACTACACAGATAAATGCTCTGGTCTTTTGCTTTTATATTACACTTTATAATTTCTTTGTGGGGGCGCTTGGTGTGTGTTTCTTAAATTGTATTTTTTGTTTTGTTTGAATGATTTTTTAATTTCCCTGTTTGTTTTTTAAAAAGGGAGAAAGAAGTTCTGCTGTTACATGAGTGGGGATTTGGGAGCATCTGGAAGGCTATGGTGGAGAAAAACCATTATCAGAATATATTGTGTAAAAATATTTTCAATAAAATAGAAGATATACTAACCAGGAAGTGACAAAATAACACTTGAGTTTATATTATATATCACTTCTCCCATTCTAGGACAAACAAAACACAAACACTTTCATGCAGTATAAAATATGAATTGTGCAATGTTAGTAATTGTGCATATAGTTTTAATTTCTAATATTTGTGCTTAAGACTAGCATTCTAAAATTTAAAAAGGTTGTTGTATATATGACATTTAAGTTTTCTGCTTACTTATCCCAGTATTAGATACTAAATTAAAAAGCATGTTATTTTGAAATAGAATGTAGAAAAAAAAAACTAGTGACTTAGTGTTTTTCTCCCCACAAGAGGCTTTGCATTTTCTTTTTTCTGTAAGACCTACAAATTATGTAGTCAGCCTTGAAATAGTCAGTAAATGATCAGCTGAGAGGACGGATTAGGGAGGAGGTTTTCAGTGTAAGGAAAGAAGAACTGTTAAACAGTCCTCATGCTGAGTGAGAGTGAGGATGTGAATAGCAAAATAAAATATGATTATTGGGCACCATTGAAAAATAATTTGACGGTAATGATCATATTATAAAGACTGGCCAGTCAGCATGATTTTATACTCATTCCAAACATAGTCATTTGTGAGATGGTAGGCAGAATGGAAAATAGCTGAATATACAAGAAACAGAGTAAAATAATTATAATAATTGATGCAGCAATTTATTTTTAGTAAGAAAGGAAGTATTTTAGGGATCTAATGAACATAAACAAATCATAGATTCAAGTATATCCTTATTTGGGTAATTGGGGTTGAGTATTAATTGAATTGATCCTGACAAAAGGAAGTAGGAGGTACACTGAATTTTGGGGGAAGATCATGGCAGTCACTAGATATAACAAGCATGAGGGGAAAACCATGAGAACATACGACTGTGGAGGGGATCAGGATTAATACTGGATTACAGAGTGACGTACTAATGTTTTATGTTGCAAGTGATGAATGAGAGAATGGCAGTGTGCCCAATGACAAGGCAAAAGTATTGAAGAATCCTACTGTAAGAGCAGGTTGTGATAAATAAGTGTTGTGAGAACATGAAACTCCATTCCCGAGTGAAAACTCTCTGGAAGCAACAATGAAGATCAAAGAATAAACAAATTCTCTGTCTCTATCTCCATTCATCGGATGAAATTTCTCCCACCTCTATCCCCGCCCCTGGCTTCCAACTTTTGCTTGATGATCCTGTTTGCTTCCAATTTCCAGGAGGTTCTGTGTATGCTTTCCTTGGGTTCACCTAGGTATTCAGCTTCTCTGGGCTTGCGAGCTAAGTGCTTGGTGACCTTTATTTTATAGCTAG